>BDMV01000008.1:26544389-26777478 GCA_008326285.1 Oryza officinalis
GGTTTGCACATGCCGGCACATGGTGGACTTTGCCTTAGCTGCTGCCTGCCAGTGCCAGACTGATCGTCTCACGTAACGTACGCTTGTGTAATGGCGGCCGGCTGGCACCTCGCCTGCAGCTAACGTACCTGCTGGTCCAGGACTCCAAGGTTTAAGAGGGTTTAATTTTAAAGCTTATAATTGTTCTATTTATTTTCCCTAAAATAATTGTTCTATTTATTTTTCCCTAAAATAATTGTTCTATTTTTTTTTATGAAAACTCGAAATTGTAGAATATATACTTCATTTTCCTTAACCAGGATTTTTTTATTCATTCATCTTCACTGGTGCATGTTGCCCCTTCTCTCTCCTTAGCTCCAAGCTAGTAGAGAAAAAAAAATCACCTTAAAATTTGCTATCATCAGGTGACTGGAATTTGCAGGAAATTTTAGTCACATAGACTTGGCCATTTTAAAAGCCGGATATAAAAGGAGGAACTCACATATCGATGTTTATTAAGAGACGATGAGGTTCAAACCAGAACCGACTAGGCCACCAACTTGTAGTGCTAGCCGTAAGACTGGTTTTTCCCCAGTCCTAGTCATTTGATCATAATACTAAATGTCTAGGACATTGTCTCCAGCTTAGGGGACTAAGATATGCATGAAGAGAGGAGATAGCAAGAGCGAGATGGTGGACCTACCGATGGCGGCAACTTTCACGGCGAGTCTCAGCGTCAGCGATGCCCGAACTCTAATAGAATTCCTTCGAATTAGGGTTTTGAGGTGGGAAATGGTGGAAAGGAGTGGTGGCTGCTTTAGACAGATGGCCAAGGTGGTGGAAGACCAGTGATGGCTGGAGCCACCGCCCCACACCAAAACCGTAGGGATACAGGAGGAAGGTGAGCGAAGTTGGAAACAGGGAAAACAAAAGTCTTGTGGTTACGAGGCATACAAATTTTTGGTACCTAGGCTTGCAACGACCAAGAATATTTCTTCCCTTAATTATAAGAAAAGTATAAGCATCCAACATCAACCCCTGGATGACAAATGAGCTTCAAAACAAACTCCAACCGTGAATTGCCATGGAAGAAAGTATTGATGTCAGTGTGTTTGATTGAGACGATTGGACATGTGTTTTCGAGCAGTAAGGCTTACACCCATTCGCATTAATTCATCCGAAATTACTTACCCTTGTACACAAATTTTTGAATGAAATTTTATCCTCCCGTGTTATATGGAGGATAGGCCCAACAAATCCAATGGCGTGAGTTGTCGAAGAGATGGCATGAGGAATGATTCCGGACTAAGAGAGGCAACACAACAATAGAACTAGGGGAGGTGGCGAGGAGAGCTCAGCTAACTAGCCTTGGCGCGATGGATTTGGGAGAGGGGTGGCGGCCGTCAGCCGGATGAGAGGGAGGGGTAGGGGTGGGTGGGCTAGTTACCAGAAATGCCAACACGAAATTTGGCTCGATTCCATCACCCAAAGTTGTGACCAATTTTTAAGAGAAAAAAACATTTAACTGATGAATAGCAAGAAAAGAAAACGGGAGAACTGCTATGGTAAACTCTTGTTACAGAATTCTTCCCAATCACTTCTTCGCAATTTGCATACCCAATCTGCCCGGCCAACCTGTCCGCTGCCTATACGTGCACTTGTTAAGCGTGACCTCACATAGTACGCAGCCCACGCAATGCCAAACTCACACACGTGCGCACCCACCCCCCCTCCTATCCTCCCAGCCTCCTCACTGCACACGTAGCCCACACTGCCATGATCCAACTGAAACCCCAGCCCCCTTGGGTTGGGCCGTTTCGCTGCGTGGTTTTCGCTCGAGAACCGCACCCACACTCCGCTACCTACTCGGCTCAACGCGGTCAAGTCAAGAGTCCATGCGGCCTTGACTACGCATCACGCTGTAGGTAGGGCTGTCAAAAAAGCTCGAGGCTCGCGAGTAGCTCGAGCTTGGCTTGTCCTAGGCCTGATTCAAGCTCTAAACGAGCCGAACTCGAGCCTGAGCAAAAACTCGCTAGTTTTACCGAGCCGAGCTCGAGCTTTTACTATGTATAGTGTATATTGTTTGTTCACCTTATTGATTTAATAAACTAATAGATAAATATATATTAGTATCTATTTACACAACAAATTAGCATGTGTTAGCATAATATATTTATCTTAGTCCTTTTTTACTCTTTTATTAGTGTGATTAAATAAAAAATAATTATACTTATCAAGAGATTATACATTAAAGTATATATTATACTACTTATGGCCAAGCTCGGTAGCCAAGCTCGAGCTCGAACCGAGCTTGCCTAAAAGCTCGAAGATGCAATAGGCTCGGCTCGAGCTTGATCCTGGGCAAACGAGCTCGCTCGAGCTCGGCTCGTTGACAGCCCTAGCCGTACGCCTCACTTTTCCCTCGGTGAGTCTCAGCGCCGGTGATGCCCAAACTCTAATAGAATTTCTTCAAATTAGGGGTTTAAGGTGGGAAATGGTTAGAGAGGGTAGGGGATGGTGGCTGGTGGAAGACCGGTGATGGTTGGTCCAGAGCCACCGCCCCGCACCGAAGCCGCGGGGATAGAGGAGGAAGGTGAGTGAAGTTGGTAACAGGGGGAACAAAAGCCTTGTGGTTAGGAGGCATACAAAATTTGGGTACCTAGGCTGGCATTGACCAAGAATATTTCTTCCCTTAAGTATAATAGTCCGACATCAACCCTCGGATGATGAAGGAGATCATGAACAAACTCGCAATGGTTGGACGCGATCAGTCGTGAATGGCCATGGAAAAGAGTATTGATGTCAGTGTGTTCGATCGAGAAGATCGGACATGTGTTTTCTAGCAGCGGGGCTTACACACATTCGCATTAATTCATCCGAAGTTACTTACCCTTCTACACAAGTTTTGGAACGAACTTTTATCCTCCCATCTTATATGAAGGATAGGCCCCCGACTAATCCAGTGGCGTGGGTCGTCGAAGAGATGGGGTGGGGAATGGTTTCGGACTTAGAGACTATTACAACACAAATACAATATGTGATCATTTGGTTAATTACATAGAGCAGTTAGCACTGCTATTGGTTAGCATAGGTTGCGTCTGTTCGGGAAGGAGCATGTCCCTTCCCAACCGACGACATTAGCACCCAATTTTGGAGTATAAATCTATACTCACTGCTCTGTAATTTTTTCCCCTGAATCAATAAAGAGAATCATTACATTCTACTCTTAACACGTTTATCAGCACTTTGTTTCTCCCTAAGCACTGATCAGAAGAAGAAGGCAGAAGGAGAAGAAGAACAAGGTACGACAATGGAAAGTCTTCACCTTGTCCTTCCCATCGCGCTCGTCTGCGCAATATTCTTGCATCAGTGCAACATCTTGGAGCGACCTTGTGTCGTCTCACCCGTTCGATGGGGCCGTCGGTTCCAGGCTTGTCACAGTGTTCATGCGACACTGGGTCACTGCCGCTCCGGTGCCGCACCGGTGGGTGCGATGAGGATGGTGAAAGCCAGTATGGTGAGGGCCACTGTGGATGCCGTGGACGCCGTCCATGCCCGCAACGCTCCTCCACCGCCACCACCACTGGCTGGCAACTTCATTCCGACGGAGCACAGATCGACGTCGACGCGTCGTCGCCCGTGTCAGGCGCACGGAGTTCACACTCCGGCACCCATAGCTACCGTCGCGCCGGCACGTCGGCGCTTTGCTGCCACTGGCGCACCAACCATGAGGCCGACCAACGCCACCGTGCCGGCCCGTCGGCGCCTTGTCGCATCGACGGCGCGCGCCATATCAATTGGCGCGCCGTCCATGAGGCCGACCGGCGACACCACGGTGGCTCAGGCCCCACTGTCTCCAACTTGGAGGCCGGCGAGGCCGCCAACGCCCTTCCCATAGGAGCGCCGGACCATGGCGGCTCGACGAAGCGCACTCCCGTTCTACTGCAGAAGGGTGCATGCCGGCGAGGCGGGAAACCGCCGTACCAGCCTCTACCGCCCGACGCCAGCGCGAGCTTCGTCGTCGACATCCCCGACGCCCTCCACCAATGGCGTCATCTTCTTGGGCAGCGACTCCTCCAAGAAGGAGTCCTCGTCACCCTAAGGTGGCTGCGGAAGGCGGCGCGGTGGAGGCGGCTCCGTGGCGGCGACAGCGACTGTAACCCGAGCCGACGGCGAGGCCACACCAAATTGGCGGTAGCGCTGCCCCTTGGCGGCGGCGGCGGCACAGCCAGCGGTGGCGGCGGTTGAACAGGAGGAGGACGAGCAAACCCTAACTGCCTCCCCCCTTTCTTTTTTGTTCCGCAGCCTAATGGGCCGGCCGTGGGCCCACTACCTCCCCACCCCCGCGCGCGTCCGAAGCAGGCCGAAAGGCCACCTGGTCTTCGGCCTAGGTTTCGTTAAATTTGTAGTTTACTTTATATTTAGGGCTGTCAAAAAAAACTCGAGACTCCCGAGTAACTCAAGCTTGGCTCATCTAGGCCCGATTCGAGCTCGACTCGAGCTCTAAATGAGCTGAACTCAAGCTTGAGAAAAAGAGAGAGCTTTACCGAGTTGAGCTCGAGCTTTAACTGTATATAGTCTATATTGTTTGTTCACCCTATTGATTTAATAAACTAATAGATAAATATATATTAGTATCTATTTACACAACAAATTAGCATGTGTTAGCATAATATATTTATCTTAGTCCTTTTTTACTATTTTATTAGTGTGATTAACTTAAAAAATAATTATACTTATCAAGAGATTATTATTAATATATATATTATACTACTTATGGCCGAGCTCGAGCTCGAACCGAACTTGCCTACAAACTCGAAGGTACAATAGGCTCGGCTTGAGCTTGTGTCGAGCTCGAGCCTAGGCAGACGAGCTCACTTGAGCTCGGCTCGTTAACAGCTACCTATATTACCTTGAATTTTAAAATAATCCAGTTCATAGTTTAATTTGCACTAATGTCCCTGTAACAGTTCGAATTTGTAACAGTTTGGATTGTATTGTTCAAAATCCAATTCAGAACCTATATGTCCTGAATTTTATGTAATGTTCAAAGTGAATGTTACTTAACATTCCCAAAAACATCTACATCTAGGGGACATCATTTTATTTTACTTTATTATAATTTACTTTTCAATCCTATTTACATTTTGCAATTTAATCTTTTGCAAGTTAAAATTCAAATCCCCATTAGTTATGTTCATATACTCAACTCAATTTGAATACATATGCAAAATATACTAAGTAAATACCTCTCCATTAATTATTGAAAAATTATATGGCAAAATACTACAACACACTTGTAGATCATGCCGACGATAATGATTCCAATCATTTACCAAATTGGTGTTGATCACCATGAATGATTTTTCGATAATCATGAGTATAACACAACATTGTGGAGACTAAGGCATCTACTACATGATTATGTAGACTATGCCATTAGCAACGAATTAATTCGTCCATCAAGTTATATTCCCTATTTGAGGTTTTTACTTCTTTTTAAATAAAAGACACATCTTGTATTCCAATTTTTTGTGACATATTACAACACAGCATACAAAATATTAATTTACTCTTTGTAAATTAATCCATTTATGATATCTTACATGTAGATCTCAATGGCGAGCAAAGAGTTTGATCAACTCACTCTTGATGGCAGCAACTATCCTACATGGGCTATGGACGTCAAGGTCAGCCCTACCACACGCGGTATGTTGGTGGTGATTCAAGATCCACCTGAAGAAAATCTGCCCAATATCCCGAACAATGCGATTTATACTGTCTTATACATCATGAGAAATCACATACATCCATCTAAAGGCGGAATATCCTCATGAGGAGAATCCACGGAACTTATGGTTAGCCCTAAAAAATAGGTATGAACAACAGAAAGTTGTCATCCTTCCAGAGGCTAATTACGAATGGGCATATCTCCGCCTGCAGGATTTCAAAATTGCAGGTTCTATTCTCTCACCGATACAGGGTTTTAGATTTCTCTAAATTTTCAGGACAAGATAATATATCAACAATTGAGTATATCAGTCGATTTTTGGCCCAGTGCGGAGAAGCGTTAGCTGAGAAGGTTTTAAAAGTTAGATTTTTTTTCATTATCATTGTCTGGATCGGCTTTTACATGGTTTTTGTCATTACCTCTAAATTCTATCAAAAGATGGGCTAATCTAGAAAAGAAGTTTCATAAGTATTTATTTGCTGAAATTAATGAGATCAAACTCATAGATTTGACATCGGTTAAGCAACGAGCAGATGAATTGGTTCTAAAATATATTCAAAGATTTCATGATGTTCGTAGCCGACGCTATAATTTGAGCTTAAGTGACGGGCAATTAGTAGAATTGGCATTTCAAGGATTGTTAAGCCCTATCAAAGAAAGATTTTTATCCCAAAAGTTCAAAAGTTTAACTCATCTGATGCAGAAGGTATCAGCTCATAAAAGTCAGTTGCAAGTGGCAAAAGAGGAAGAAATTTTGGAGTCAAAAAGGCCAGGAAGAAGATAATTTTGAAGCATAAGTTCTCATACTCTAAAATTGAGGGACATGTCTTAATACCAAAATTTGATGTGATTCTTTAATGGATTCGGATAAGGAAACTAATTGATTGGTAGATGGAAGTTTATCTATATCAAGCCGAGTTTAAGGAGGAATTGTGAAGACCATGAAAAGGCAGTTTCATGTTTTTAGTATATCTCTTAAATAGGCAGGTTTAGTTATTTTTCTTTTCTTGTTAGGAAATCTTGTATTGTGTCCAATCAGGACTTGTATCAATCCGAGGGTATAAATATATACACCCAGGATCTTTGTAAGACATCTTCACAAATCAATACAATTATTTTCGACGCATCGTCACCTTTTATTCCGGCGAGTTCTTAGTTTCGAGTTGGGTTGCATCGTTTCAATCTCCAGCGAGGAAGTAAGTTCTGTATCGGCATGGCTAGAACTTTCTCGGTTAGATCCGATATTCTATTCAAGGTGATGCGAGTGTTGCCTATCAAATATATTGATTCTATTTTTAACTGTATTGCTTTTTAGAGTTGTATCGGTTTAGTTAAGACTTTCTCGGTTATATCCGATATTCTGATTAAGTTGGTATTTCTCTAATCGTACTGTTGTTTTAGATAGATTTATTATATTCATCACGTTTGTGTAGATTTACTGGCTAAATATGTTTTTCTTATTATCTTCAATCTTGTATTGTCTCGGTTAGGCCCGATTTATTAGATTGATACTAATAAGTTTAATTCTAGTAAGCCGATAGATTTTATGCAACGTTCATCGGAATTTTAGCCGATGAGTTATCATTATTGTGATATTCAGTTATCAGATGTATCGGTTTGTTAGCCAATATGCATTTTAATTTACTTACATCGGATCTCCAGCCGATGTATGCTTTAACCATCGGATTACATCTATCACATTATATCAATTTTACCCAGTTGGTTCATATTATATTATCTCATCGCAATTTTTGAGTTATATCGACTTACAATCAAAATTTGTGTAATCACTAGTTAAATATTCCTTTATCAACTTCAATCTTATATTGTCTCGGTTCGGTCTGATCTATCAAGATTGTCTTTGATAAAAAAATAATTTATTGATGATTATGCATAGTTTGGTTCTAGCCAATGATAGCATAAATCTAATTGTTCATCTGATTATTTGAATCTACATTGAATCTATAGCCGATTGATAAAAAACCCTATTGATATTGGTTGACCTCGCTATATCACATCGGCTTATTGGCTGATCGGCTCCTTGATCTCATACGGGCGATCCATCTATCTTGTTAGCTACAGGATAAAACTAACTGGCACGCACTGAACCCGATTGATAGGACCTGCATTGAAGCTAAGCAGATCTCCCATGCCTTTGTGTATCACGACGAATTTCACGTCAACACGTCAGTCAGTGGCTAAAGGCAAATCAACTCAAGCATGGAGATTTGAATCTCACTTCAATATCAACACCAACAACACCGGTGAAGCAAGTTGTCCGCAGCAGTTTCTGGAAGAACTCAACAACACAATTGCACCTCCAAAGAAGGATGACCTCATGAGCACTGAAGACATGCTTGTGGAATTCACTTCCCAAGACATGTTCGGAGATCTCCATTAGTCTCCCAATAATACTATTGCTAGTATCCCAATAATATCATAGCTAGTATTTTCAATAATACCTTCCTATATGTTGTAATAATCAAGAACTTTTTATCTACTCCCTCCGTTTCATATTATAAGTCATTTTTGACTTTTTTAAAGTCAAACTTCTTAAAAGTTTGACTAAGTTTATAGAAAAATATAGTAACATTTATAGCACTAATTTAGTTTCATTACATCTAACATTAAACATATTTTGATAGTTTTTTTGTTTTGTGTTGAAAATATTGCTATATTTTTCTATAAACTTGATCAAACCTAAAAAAGTTTGACTTAGAAAAAAGTCAAAAGGACTTATAGTATGAAATGGAGGTAGTATATTGTAAGCTAGTATGCTACAATAATGTAATGAACATATTAGGGATTCAATATATTTTGTATATATTATATATATCTTTTAAGAATTTCATTCAATTCTTCTGTCTACATATGTAGATTTAACGGAAGTCAATCCAATGGAGGAGGAATTATGCCTTCTAGATAGTGGTACCACAAACTTTATACTTTGGGACACAAAATATTTCTTGACTCTTACTAAGAGACAAGTGTGTAACAATTTATGGATGCGATGCAACGATAGTTGGCTCTGGACGTGCCTCAATCATATCAATGATGGGTACTCAATTAACAATTGAGGATGCACTATTGTATCCCGATTCTATTCGTAACCTACTAAGCTATAGAGATATCCGTCAGAATGGATTTCATATCGAGACCCAAGATGGCAACAAAGAGGAATACCTCCTTTTAACCAAAAACAATGGATATGGCAAACAAGTATCATAAAAGATTCTGTCTCCATCCTCTGGATTGTACTACACTTATATTAAACCCGACAAACAAATTGCATACAAGGTAATTTTTTAGGATGTTGACACATTCCAAACTTGGCATGATCGCCCTTGGCCATCCTGGAATAGGGATGATGAGAAAAACTATCAGCAATTCTATTGGTCATGCTTATACAAGCAAGAAATTCCTAGAACCTTTGGATTTTATATGCACATCTTGTGCCACTAGGAAATTAATTTTAAGACCTTCTTATCTTAAAATTAGAGCTGAACCACTAAAATTCCTTGAACGCATTCAAGGCGATATATGTGGTCTCATACAACCATTGTCTGAAGCATTCAGGTATTTCATGGTTTCAATTGACGCATCTACATGGTGGTCACATGTGTGTCTTGTGTCCACACGAAACCATGCATTTGCTAAATTGATTACTCAAGTAATCAGATTACGAGCACATTACCCTAAATATAGAATTCAGTCAATTCGAATGGATAATGCTACTGAATTCTCTTCGCATGCCTTCAATGATTATTGTACGACCCTTGGAATTCGAGTTCAACACTCTGTCCCATATGTCCATACACAAAATGGTCTAGCGATATCCCTTATCAAGAGGATAAAGCTCATTGCAAGACCATTATTACAAAATTGCAATTTACCAACATCTTGTTGGGTTCATGCAGTTTTACACGCTGATGACTTAATTCAATCGCGCCCAACTGCTTCTCATAGAAATTTCCCATTATAATTAGTACATGGAAATCCACCAAATATTTCCCATTTGCGGAAATTCAATTGTGCTATGTACGTACCGATCTCAGCACCAAAGCGTACAACAATGGGTCCACACAAAAAACTTGGTATATATGTGGGATATCAAACTTCGTCAATAAAAAAATACCTTGAGCCCCTTAAAGGGGACCTATTCATAGCCTGGTATGTTGATTGTATCTTCAATGAAGACCATTTCCCGGCATTAAAAGGAGATTTCAAGTACTAGAAAGAATGCCCGAAAATTAATTGGAATGCTGAAGGCATTTCTTCCTTAGATCCACGTCCTAAAGAAACTGAATTTCAAGTTCAGAAAATCATTCATTTGCAAAATATTGCAAATAACTTGCCAGATGCATTTACTAATCATAATGGTGTTACAAAATCCTATAATCCTGCCAGAAATGTGCCCGAAAGAGTGGAAATGCCACCTAAAACTATTCAACTCCCAATTCAAAATAAGATGGGAGAAGTACAACATCTAAAGCAGATACAACTTCTTGCAAGCGTCAAAGGAAACAGAAGAATAAATGTAAATCAACCTCAAGTTGATAGAGACCTAAGGATACATGAACCCAGATCAACAATGCACTCTATTAATGATGCTGGGACATCAAAATATCCCAACTCAAATGTTTTGGGAAATAACAATGAGTTAAAAGGGATTTAAGAAATTTCCACAAATTATACCAATTTTGGAGAATCATATGATAGAAAAACTACAATCGTCGATGATTACTTCTCTGCAATGGTTGCAAGCAACTTCAAAAATGATCCAGATCCCAAGACCATGGCAAAGTGCAAAAAGCGTTTGGATTGGACTCAATGGAAGGATGCAATTGAAGCAGAGATAGCCTCACTCGTGAAAAGAGAGGTATTCACAAAAGTGATACCAACACCTCCCAAAATATTCCTTGTTGAATTTAAATGGGTTTTTGTCCGTAAACAGAATGAAAACAATGAGGTGGTGAGATATAAAGCAAGGCTTGTAGCACAAGGGTTCATGCAGAGACCCGACATTGATTTCAATGAGACATACTCTCCAATATGAGTAGAATTACATTTCGATAATTAATATATTTGGCGGTACAAAATCATCTATCTTTGCAGTTGATGGATGTAGTGACATCATATCTTTGTGGATCACTCGACTCGGACATATACATGAAGGTTACCGATGGAATCCAAATTCTGAATTCAAGCACAAATCGCAATATGTATTGTGTAAAGTTTAACAAGTCATTATATGACTTAAAGCAGTCAGGAAGAATATGGTACGACAGACTAAGTGAGTTCCTTTTGAAGAAAGGATACTCCAACAATGATGATTGTCCATGTGTATTCATCAAGAAATCTTCAACGGGTTTTTGTATTATCCCAGTATATGTTGATGACTTGAACATCATTTGCAATACACAAGATATTGATGAAGCACGTAATCATCTAAAGACAGAATTTGAAATGAAGGATTTGAGTAAAACCAAATTTTGCTTATGTATTCAACTTGACCATCTACACAATGGCATACTTATACATCAAGCTACCTGTCGGCCCCTGATTTTATAGCACAGGAAACCATATGTGTTTACAAATACCAACTCCCTGGATCGGTAGGTTGGTATACACACAATACAACTCTGGTACACATAGTCTGCATCGCATAGTCTTACAATACCAAATATTACATGGGAACACGAGTAGGTTCTAATAGGCCGTGTCTGACCGGATACAATACCAAATAACATAGGATAGCGGAAGCGAGGCTGCGGCGGTCCATCTATACTCCACAGGCATCAACTGGGGATTAGTCCCTATGGTTCCTCCGTACCATCCCCCTCCTCAGGGATCAGTTCGACTGGCATGTCCTCATCATCAAGAGCTAAAAGGGTAGAAATATGCAAGGGTGAGTACCAACCGTACTCAGCAAGTCACCACTATAGAAATGCAACCAATGCATATAGGGATCCAAGGCAGGTTTTAGTTTATTTGCGTAAAGCCAGTTTTCACAAGTTATTTTACAAGCCTATGGCCTAGCAGTTTTAACCATGAAAAGAATTGCCGCTATGTAAAGGTTGTCATTAATTAGAAGTTCCTTCATCACAATGTAACCTTCCCATGCATGGGGCAAGGTCACCCATGTTGTATTTATCCCAACTTCTTCTAAACAAATTAAAAACATGTGAGTCTAGTCAAGAGTAATACAAGTCCCGGCGCTCATTAACCGCGAGCACGGCTATTCGAATAGTTTAATTTACTCACACTGCAGTGGATGTACGCTTTTAATCCCACACTCCGTGACGCACCCAACACATGAGACTTGTCACGGCCCGGTTTTTCAGTTACCCTCGCATGGCGGCACCCGCTCCAAGGACTATGAATCCCCATTGCACCCCCGGCGCCACATTCCTACCTCGAGCCGGTTGTGAGGGGAGTCCTGGCGCTCCCGAGATTGAAGGTTACATCATACATATATAAAGCTTGACGTCATTAAACCACACACTTCCACATTTCCATACCGATATCCAGAACCTACCATGTCTGGGGTGCCACCCCACGAGAATAACCTAGTCCACCGGGTCTAACCCCACTCAAGAAGTGTGGTCGTACTCGGTTCGTTTCCTGCTTAGCTTCTTGACTCGGTCCTTAACTGACCAGGGTCGGCGGCTTACCGTTCCCAGAACCACCCATATTCTATCCGTGCCGCCCCAGTCGAAATCACTTTTGTTTAATTAAGTTTTTGGGTTTTCACAAAGGTTTTCATGCTGTGGGTGGCGCTTATGTCTCCACCCGATCTCTATCAATCACTCCCATCGAGTGATCAGTGTAACCACATCCACATATCCCACATATGGAGTGTATAACGTCTATGTAAGCAGGGCTAAGCAGTGAGTAAATAATCACGCGTAAAGTAATATACTCAGGTAACAAAGGTGTGTAAATACATAAGGATAAACAATATCAAAGGTAAGGCTTTAAGCAAATGTAGGTACGCGTTTTATAATTAGCATGCAATTTTATTTGCAATCAACACATTTATAAAAATAGGATCAACATGTTCGAGGAAGGGGGCGTAGTGACTTGCCTTGCTCAATTGGGGGTTCGTTATTAATTGGCTCAGTTTCCTCCTCGCAGATGTACCCTGTCCGGTTGAATAATAACGTCACGAACTACTCGCCAACACAAAAAGAGCCAAAAATTCAAAAAAAGAAAAATAACCAAACCAGTGCCATTGCGTAGATCTTGATTTTTGAAAGATTTTGACGAAAGTTTCGTTCAACTCTGACTTAAAATGAGGGAGACACGGGTTTGGAGGATTAATGGATTTTCTGAAATACGGAAATGAATTTATTAAATTGGAAAGGAATATTCCCAAGAATATTCCTTGGCTGTGATGTTGAGAGGGACGAATGTTGGACTTCCTTTTGTGAAGGCTTGGGCTTTAGCCCAGAGATGAAGGAGGTCGGGTAGGGACCTTATATAGACTTTTGGATAAGGGCCTGGGTGAGTGGAGGGATATGCATTAGACTTTGGTGAGGAGGGAGGTTGTTGGTGGGCTTTGGCCCGGAGGATGCAATTTAGACTTTTCAGGTCCATTCTTGGGCTTGGCCCGAGGAAAACAAGGGGATGTTTTGTGGACTTATGTGGAGGACTTTATGGTCTTGGCCCAAGGGACAAGAGGGATATATGTAGACTTTTGGATAGATTGCAAGGCCGGTTGGCCCAATGAAGTAGAGGAGCTTTTATAGACTTTTTAGAGAATTTCGTGGGCTTAGGCCGACCACGAGAGGAAGGCAATGTAGACTTTTTGGAAGGCTTTATGGGCTTCGGGCCGACAAAGCAGAGGAAGGCGATATAGACTTTTTCCAAGTCTTCGGTCAATGGGGCCCGCGGGGAGAGAATAAAATATGGGGCCCACTAGTGGGCCTGACACGGTGTGGCGGCGGCGCGTCGGCATGGCGTGGCCGAGGCCCGTGTCCAGGAGGTGGCCGGGCGCAGGCCGACGCGCGGGCGCGGAGGCTCCGGTCGGCGCGGTGACTTGGCCGACGCCCGCGGCAGCGAGGAGGTCGGCTGAGGCAGCTCGGCCTGAACTGGGCCACGGCATTGGCCGGGCGTGACGCGGTACTGCCAGGACAACGTCGGCCGGGGGCTCGACCGAACGACGGATGCATATACATACACACGGCTAGCTAGTTGCATGCATGTGGGTTGCTTGCATGGATGCATATGCATACACACGGTTAGCTAGTTGCATGCATGTGGGTTGCTTGCATGCATGCATATGCATACACACGGTTAGCTAGTTGCATGCATGTGGGTTGCTTGCATGCATGCATATGCATACACACGACTAGCTAGTTGCATGCATGTGGGCTACTTGCATGCATGCATGCACACGTTCGGCCCGCTAGCTATATGGCGTATGCACGGCCGGCTGTGATGCGGCGATCGCTGCGAAGGACGGTCGCGCAAGGAATGGTTACGGTGTCACGTCTCACGACGCCACCGTGCGACGGTAGACGAGAAATGCGGTAAGGAAACGAAAGCAAGAGGAAGGGCAGGAGGGGAGCTCACCTTGCGGCAGCCGGGTAGCGGCGTACCGACCGACGGTCCTCGCACGAACTACGGTCGTCGAGGTACTGCCTGGGGCCGGTCGACCCGCGGATCGTCCTCGCCCACCACGTGTTCGCTCGGCAACAAACGAACACACAGCGTTAAGGAATAAATGTTAGCGGATTAGTGCAAGTTAGGTGTCAGGGGTCAGCGAGTTAGAAGTCAGCGGGTTAGTGAGTTAGAAGTCAGCGGGTTAGTGAGTTAGAAGTCAGCGGGTCAGATGTTAGGGATTAGCCGTTCGATAAGTCAGTCGTTCTCGGGTTCAAATGACGGCGCGGCGGCCTATCCGTCCTCTTGCTCAACTGAGGCCCAGCCGAAACCGGCCGCGGCGGAGCAAGCGGAGAGATGGCGGCGTGTGCGCGGAAGGGTGTGACTGAAGAGAAAGAAAGCCAGGAGGAGGAGAAAAGAGGATGGAAAGGGACGGGTTGCATACTGGCTATGGTTGCCCTTATATAGGCTTCACCGCACGAGCTCGTCTTAAATGGCCATGAAGACAGGGACGGGGCAGTTGCAGCGGCCGCGCGGGTTGGCGCGTATACTGCATAGGCTGTTGCATGCATGCTAGCTTGGGCTCGACTAGCTGCTTGCATGCAGGCATACGCATAGCTAGCCAGCTGCATGGTGCATGCTCGTGGCTGACTTGCTTGCATGCATGCACATGCACAACTAGCTTGTTGCATGGCTGGCGGCGGTGCGAGGTTGAGCAGGATGCGCGTGGAATGGCCGGCAAGCTCGCCGGTGAGACGGGAGCGGAAGATGGCAGCCGGTGGTGTCGCAGCGGCCTCGTCGTAGCGGCGCGGCGTGCGGCGACGTCGCCACCGAAAACAGTATGGGGGGAGAATTAGACTTTATTTTTACTACCAACCCAATAGGAATGAAAGGGCTCGGGGAGGCAACATGGACTTTTCCAGAAAAAGCCCAGCAGGAATGCCACAGTAGAGGGAGTGGAAATGAACTTGTTTTGCGGAATGGGTTGGGTTAACAGAGGGAAATGTGGCCCAAAGAAATAGGATGTTCGAATATTTTCTTTGGGATATGAAATTTGGAAATTTGAAGGGGGTTTGAGATAGAATTTGTACAGAGGACAACCTTTTCGGTAAAAGGATTTAGTCGAGATCTTTTGGCACAGATTCTAGACACACACAAATAAACAATAAACAAGCAAACTAAAATTATGCCTGAGGACTAGACTTTGTCTGAGGAGGTCATATCCTTGAAAATAGCCTATTAGGAATTTATATTTCGCAATTAAGGTTTCTAGTAAATACTTTACCAATAGACATTATTTTGCAAATAATTTCCAAAAGCTTATCACTCTATATAAAGGTGCATAGAAAATAATCAAAGCTATTTCTTTAGTGGAACAATATTTGTTTTAATAAACTATCCCTTAATGGGTTTTATCCAAAATGGTGATACATTTAGATATATAGCTTTATTTATAAAGTAAATATGCTCAAGGGTTTTTGTTTTTCGAAAATAATTGGCATATGCAAATCATAGCTCCTTGAATAAATAATATTTGAAATCAAATATCGACGTATCCTCAGACGTTCGTCTATTAGCCCACGTGTAAACGAAAAACGACAGATCGAATTGAGTTAGTTCAGGCATGAATGTATTTTGAAAAAGATTTTTGGTTATTCTGAATTTTTAATTCCGTATTCCAAAGTCGAAATATTCAGGATGTTACAAACCTACCCCCCTTAAAATAATCTCGTCCCCGAGATTACTTAGGGGTTAGAAAAAGAGAGGGATGGTTGCACTCCGGGAGACTTCTGAAGAAACACAGAGGCTGAGGTACCATGAATTTTCCAAATTATACAGGTTCGGTGCTGGGCTGGTGAAGAACATCCTGGTTCACTGTCCTGACCATTTTAAACTCCTTTTTCACGCGGATAAGCTTGCACTTTTTCTGGGGACAGGCGTCGGTACCTTTATCCTTTTTTTGTGATTCATATGCATGCGCATGTGGCAGTGGTTGTAGCGCGCAACGACTGGTTGTCGTAGTGGTACCTTGTGTACTCTGCGAGGTTCATAGCCATTAACCGGGGCATCCAAATATTCAACGGCTCGTTTCGAAATACACTGGTCTATCCAAAATTTCCAATCGCCCTGTACACTTGGGTAGTTGCTTTGCCAGGCGTGCAACTTTTGATAAAAAGGGGAAGAGAGAGGGGGCTGCTTTACGCCTCTTTGCGCGGTAGCCCCGAGCGGAGTGTGAGTGGAGGGTGGTGTAGCTCAACTAAGGGAGGAGATGGAGCGGCGGCTCGGCGGTGGAAGCGACCTGGATGGCGGCGAGCGCGGCGCTAGCTACCACGGTGCCGGTGGCGGCGCGGAGCGAGGCGCTGCGGCGCAAGGTGCTCCGAGCGGGGGCGTTGCGGCCAGGGGTGAGCTACGCCGGCGGTCGGGGTCGGCGACTGCTGCGGTTGAGTCGCAGCGGCGTGCTTCTTCTCCGGCGCAGGCGGCAAGCGACGCCATTGGGGGCGGGGCTGCTGTGATGATGGCGCGGGGACATCCCAATCGAAGAGGGACCTTCTTGTCGTGGGTGTGCATTGCCTTGTACTGGGTGTGGGTATGGTCCGGCCTACGGTTTGTTAGCGCAACTATTTGCGCCACTTTATCTTGGTTGGTGCGTCCAGTGGTCATCCTTTGGGGGTGGTGGCGCGTGCTTGTTGCGGACGAGTATGCCGACCACCTATGTGAGGCGGTGTTCCTCCTCATAGTGTTGGCGCCCATCGTCTTCATTTCCGTTCTGAAGGCGATGTTAGAGTAGGTAGTTGACGACATGGTTGCCAAACCTTGGCATGTATCCCCTATGTATCGATCTTCATAGTCCATCTCTTTAATCTTTGGCCTTTCGTGTCATTAGTATGGTTGTCTCTAGTTTGTACTTGTGCCTGACTTGGCTTATCCGTTGATGAGGCTTGATTACTAACGGCATTGTGGGTTTTCCGAACAGGTTCATGCCTGTTTTAACTTTGGGTATCTAGGGGTTGCTTTCTCATTAGACGAGATTATCGTTCAATCTTGAAATAGTTCAATCCGTCGGATGGCTTTCTATGGAAAGGGCAGGTCAGCCTAAGTGTGGACACAGACGACCCTTTCTGAACAATGGATTCATGGCAGGCAAAAGGTTGTGTTACCCTTCATCCAATTTCTCCTTTGAACGAGATAAAAGGGGAATACATCCTTAGTGAGGAAAAGGGAGAGTTGCTACTACTGGATAAGACATTTCCCAACAAGGGTCTACACACATAGCTTGCTCATGGTGACGGTGGAGGCGAGAGTGGATCGAACTCCAGCGGAGGCTTCCTGCGAATCCTGGTCAACTTGTGGCCTTGGATGCGGCGAACTATCTCGGATGCTTGCAAGAGTTGTATGGTAGTGCACTCCAGAGATAAGCGCTGGTAGCGGGCTTCTAGATCGGCATACCGATCTCGAAGTTCATCCAGTTCTTCGAGGGCCTGCTCATAGGCGTTCTCAGTGGTGCAGGCTAGCTTGGAGAGGAGAGTGCACCTGCTCCCTTCGAGTTGTCCAGTCGAGCGGAGGCGGCACCGGTTGTCGTCTTCTTCGCGATAGGGGTGGAGACCAAAGCTGTCGGCTACACCCAAGGGGACGCAAATCTTGCAAAGCCGTAGGAGGGCCTCACGAAACACATCCTTGATGGCAGCTTCAGAGGTGATTCGAGGATGGCGAGTCTGGAAAGCGACCACTTCATCTCCTTGGAAGTGGAGGAAGACTTTCACCTTCCAGCTCTTCTGGGATCCCTGGACGATTTGCTCGCCACAGTAGACGGGCTCCTCAAAGAAATCGAGTTGCCGGAGTAGGTGGCCTAGTTGTTCGGCATACCCGTTAGGGTTTTCCATGGCATGCCCCTCCATGGTTACGGGTGGGTTTTCCATGGGCTAGGGTTTCTGGCTAGCTTAGACCAAAAGAAGGGTGCCCTTTATCGTGGTTGCTTGGGGTTCCTTTTGTAGGCACCATCTTTCGGTGGCTCCTGTTATGGGGTCAGCATCTCCAGTGTTTGTGCTTCTCACGGTAAGTCCTGTTCCACTTACTGGTGGTGGACAGTATCTTGTCATGTATTCCCGAGGACTGGTGGTCATGGTTCTTGTCAGCCTTGGTTTGACGGGTCTTAAGGCGATTACATGCCCATAAAACTGGATTATCTTATGGCTGGGCATTTTGATGCAGAGTCAGTCCTTAGAGTGTCCAATGAAATTTTCTTGTTCTTCCTGTCATGGGCATGGCTACTTCGGGTCCTTAATGAGTCGTCTGGGGCCGCTTGTTGATGAGGGCTTGAATACTGCTTTTATTATTATTAGTTCCTCGCCGTGCTTACATCGCTTCTTGCTCGGGTAACGGGGGTCGCTTCTTTCTGTTAGGTGTGCTTATTAACCAAAACTTGGAATAACCCATACTGACAACAATGGGCTTCCCAGAGGAAGGCGTGATGATCTAGCTACGAACAAAATGTTCAGCTGCAAGCCATGAACTTATGACGGACCAACGGTTTCATTCCATTCATAACAGGATACAGGGGTACAACTCCAGGGGTAGGGTACAATTCAAGGGAAAGGGAAAAGGAACTACTACGCTTAACAGTGCAAAGCCTAATAGAGGTTTGCACACCTAACGGTACTCATGGCGATGGCGCAGGGGAGACTAGATCCATCCCTAGGGGGGACTTCTCGCGTTTCCTGCTCATCTCACCGGCTTTCATCATACTGGCCGCCACATTCGCCTGTGCAAGCAGTGCAGAGGTGTTCCTGTGGGTCAGCCGCTGGTAACGGGCTTCCAGGTCTGTGTACTGGTCTCGAAGCTCGTCCAGCTCCTCGAGTGCCTGCTCATAGGCATTCTCGACAGTGCAGGCTAACTCGGAGAGGAGAGCGCACCGGGTTCCTTGGTCCTGTCTGGTCACGCGGAGGTGGTACCGGTTGTCTTCTTCGGTGCGGAATGGGTGCAAGCCATAGTCATTGACTATACCCAAAGGGGCGGAGATCTTGCAAAACCGATAGAGGGTTTCACGAAGCACATCCTGGAAGGCAGCTTCAGGGGTGATCCGGGGATGACGTGTCTGGAAGGAGATCGCCGTTCCTTCTCCTTCTCCCTGAAAGGAAAGAAAGATCTTCACCTTCCAGTACTTCCGGGATCCTCGGACGATCTGCTCACTATGGTAGATGGGTTCAGTGAAACCACCTAGCTGCCGAAGTATGCACTCCAGCTGTTTGGCATATGCATTGGGGTTGTCCTGAGGTGGACAATCTGTGGTTACCATGGGGTCACTGTGAGGGGGGTTCTCTGTGGTTGCCATGGGGTTGTTCTGAGGGAGACTCCCTGTGGTTACCATGGGGTCTGCCATGGGGCTAGGGGTTTTTTTCTGGCTAGCTTGGTTCAAAAGAAGGGAGAGGAGTGATGCATTTCCTTGGGGTAGCCTGGGGCTCCCTTTATAGGCATCGACCACTGGGCTACTGTGATGGGGTCAACAACTCCAGTGCTCGTGTGTCCCGGTGTGGCCTGTTCCAATTATTGGCGACGAGCAGTATGCTATTGTGGATCCTGTCAATCGAGGCTCCTGTTGTGTTCCTGTGGGTACTGTTGAAATATGGCGGTTCCCGGGTCTTCCGGAGTCCTTGGTCGGTACTGTTTGGGTCGCCGTCCTTGTGGTCGAAGCTTTCGGCTGAGGTCGCACTCCTATCTTCGTAGGTTGCCGAATTCCCAAGTGGTTTTGTTGTGGTCGGCTTACTGTGGCTGTACCGGGTGGGGTCTTAACTTAACACTTGTCGATCCTAATTGTACTCATGTTGGTAATCATCCTTCATCCTGACAACACCGGTATTTGGAAGATTAGGGAGGCATGAGAAAGTCCATCGGGAAGAAAGAAATAGAGTTTTCTAAGAAAGGGCTGCTTAATGGGAAGTTTTAATTGTTCGGGTGATGTGTATCATATACTTGGTGAGCACACAAGGGAGGGGGGGTGAGTAGTTAACTGCTTAAGAGCTACTACACAACAAGAAAATCAATGCACAAAACGATGGGTTGCCACCCCATACTGCAATAACTCACAATAGGAGGTGGCTTATGCACAATACAACGTCTACGACACACATCTAAGGGTATTTAGTCAGATCGGTTAGTGGTTCATGAGGTCATAATAAACCAGCTATCTCTTCATCCTTAATCCTTATAGTCTGTATAGGAGTATTTGAAATTAGAGTGGTGAGTAGGGGTTGGATATAAATGAATTTTCAAAATTACTCGAGAAAGAGGAGTAGTAAGAACCCATGGCTTTATCAAAATAGTTTTTGCAAATATATAGCTTGAGGGTAATAGGCTGCACTAAACCAGTCCTAGGTTTTAAGGGTGGTTACAAGGGTCCTTAGGTCCTGCAGTCGTCTTGCTCTGATACCAACCCTGTGAGCCCCCGGTTTTGTATACCGGGAACCCCATGTGTATTACAATACCATTCCCTGGATCAGTAGATGGTACACACATGGCACAGTTGTATATCTCAAGCTGACATCGTCTTACAGGTCTTACAATATATTAATAATACAAGGGTAGCCCAAATGGAACCCGAATAGACCAAGCATGGTCGACAGCAACACAAAATACCAAAACAACTAAATGAAGTAGCGGAAGCGAAGCAGCGGCGGTCCATCTTATCCCACACGCATCGACTGGTGAACCTAGGTCCCTATTCCACCGTCCTCGGTAACTCCTTGCCAGCATAGCACATGTACAGGTCGACACCAACACCTTTCTAAAAGATGTAAATAAGCAAGAGTGAGTACCAACCGTACTCAGCAAGCCACCACTACAGAATGCATATAATGTTCATAGGGGTTCAAGGATGGCTTGGTTTATTTGCATAAAGCTAGTTTTCACAAATTATTTCACAAACCTATCCCACAACAGTTTTAACTGAAAACCACGTTAAGTTGAAGTTATCATTAACCTGCGAGGGTTCATCCACCTTCCCCAAGCCTCGCTTGGTCCGGTTTACCCTCGCATCCAATTTCCACAATTTTAACCACTATGACCTTTTTGCATATCAGGCAAGGTCACACC
The DNA here is from genome assembly GCA_008326285.1 of Oryza officinalis. NCBI lineage: Eukaryota > Viridiplantae > Streptophyta > Magnoliopsida > Poales > Poaceae > Oryza > Oryza officinalis. Next base: position 26,565,790 of record BDMV01000008.1, read on the forward strand.
TTCCACACCCATCATATTTTAAGCAATATTACAAATTGACGAGGCTAGTCAAGAGTAATACAAGTCCCGGCGCTCATTAACCGCGAGCACGGCTATTCGAATAGTTTAATTTACTCACACTGCAGTGGATGTACGCTTTTAATCCCACACTCCGTGACTCACCCAACACATGAGACTTGTCACGGCCCGGTTTTTCAGTTACCCTCGCATGGCGGCACCCGCTCCAAGGACTATGAATCCCCATTGCACCCCCGGCGCCACATTCCTACCTCGAGCCGGTTGTGAGGGGAGTCCTGGCGCTCCCGAGATTGAAGGTTACATCATACATATATAAAGCTTGACGTCATTAAACCACACACTTCCACATTTCCATACCGATATCCAGAACCTACCATGTCTGGGGTGCCACCCCACGAGAATAACCTAGTCCACCGGGTCTAACCCCACTCAAGAAGTGTGGTCGTACTCGGTTCGTTTCCTGCTTAGCTTCTTGACTCGGTCCTTAACTGACCAGGGTCGGCGGCTTACCGTTCCCAGAACCACCCATATTCTATCCGTGCCGCCCCAGTCGAAATCACTTTTGTTTAATTAAGTTTTTGGGTTTTCACAAAGGTTTTCATGCTGTGGGTGGCGCTTATGTCTCCACCCGATCTCTATCAATCACTCCCATCGAGTGATCAGTGTAACCACATCCACATATCCCACATATGGAGTGTATAACGTCTATGTAAGCAGGGCTAAGCAGTGAGTAAATAATCACGCGTAAAGTAATATACTCAGGTAACAAAGGTGTGTAAATACATAAGGATAAACAATATCAAAGGTAAGGCTTTAAGCAAATGTGGGTACGCGTTTTATAATTAGCATGCAATTTTATTTGCAATCAACACATTTATAAAAATAGGATCAACATGTTCGAGGAAGGGGGCGTAGTGACTTGCCTTGCTCAATTGGGGGTTCGTTATTAATTGGCTCAGTTTCCTCCTCGCAGATGTACCCTGTCCGGTTGAATAATAACGTCACGAACTACTCGCCAACACAAAAAGAGCCAAAAATTCAAAAAAAGAAAAATAACCAAACCAGTGCCATTGCGTAGATCTTGATTTTTGAAAGATTTTGACGAAAGTTTCGTTCAACTCTGACTTAAAATGAGGGAGACACGGGTTTGGAGGATTAATGGATTTTCTGAAATACGGAAATGAATTTATTAAATTGGAAAGGAATATTCCCAAGAATATTCCTTGGCTGTGATGTTGAGAGGGACGAATGTTGGACTTCCTTTTGTGAAGGCTTGGGCTTTAGCCCAGAGATGAAGGAGGTCGGGTAGGGACCTTATATAGACTTTTGGATAAGGGCCTGGGTGAGTGGAGGGATATGCATTAGACTTTGGTGAGGAGGGAGGTTGTTGGTGGGCTTTGGCCCGGAGGATGCAATTTAGACTTTTCAGGTCCATTCTTGGGCTTGGCCCGAGGAAAACAAGGGGATGTTTTGTGGACTTATGTGGAGGACTTTATGGTCTTGGCCCAAGGGACAAGAGGGATATATGTAGACTTTTGGATAGATTGCAAGGCCGGTTGGCCCAATGAAGTAGAGGAGCTTTTATAGACTTTTTAGAGAATTTCGTGGGCTTAGGCCGACCACGAGAGGAAGGCAATGTAGACTTTTTGGAAGGCTTTATGGGCTTCGGGCCGACAAAGCAGAGGAAGGCGATATAGACTTTTTCCAAGTCTTCGGTCAATGGGGCCCGCGGGGAGAGAATAAAATATGGGGCCCACTAGTGGGCCTGACACGGTGTGGCGGCGGCGCGTCGGCATGGCGTGGCCGAGGCCCGTGTCCAGGAGGTGGCCGGGCGCAGGCCGACGCGCGGGCGCGGAGGCTCCGGTCGGCGCGGTGACTTGGCCGACGCCTGCGGCAGCGAGGAGGTCGGCTGAGGCAGCTTGGCCTGAACTGGGCCACGGCATTGGCCGGGCGTGACGCGGTACTGCCAGGACATCGTCGGCCGGGGGCTCGACCGAACGACGGATGCATATACATACACACGGCTAGCTAGTTGCATGCATGTGGGTTGCTTGCATGGATGCATATGCATACACACGGTTAGCTAGTTGCATGCATGTGGGTTGCTTGCATGCATGCATATGCATACACACGGTTAGCTAGTTGCATGCATGTGGGTTGCTTGCATGCATGCATATGCATACACACGGTTAGCTAGTTGCATGCATGTGGGTTGCTTGCATGCATGCATATGCATACACACGACTAGCTAGTTGCATGCATGTGGGCTACTTGCATGCATGCATGCACACGTTCGGCCCGCTAGCTATATGGCGTATGCACGGCCGGCTGTGATGCGGCGATCGCTGCGAAGGACGGTCGCGCAAGGAATGGTTACGGTGTCACGTCTCACGACGCCACCGTGCGACGGTAGACGAGAAATGCGGTAAGGAAACGAAAGCAAGAGGAAGGGCAGGAGGGGAGCTCACCTTGCGGCAGCCGGGTAGCGGCGTACCGACCGACGGTCCTCGCACGAACTACGGTCGTCGAGGTACTGCCTGGGGCCGGTCGACCCGCGGATCGTCCTCGCCCACCACGTGTTCGCTCGGCAACAAACGAACACACAGCGTTAAGGAATAAATGTTAGCGGATTAGTGCAAGTTAGGTGTCAGGGGTCAGCGAGTTAGAAGTCAGCGGGTTAGTGAGTTAGAAGTCAGCGGGTTAGTGAGTTAGAAGTCAGCGGGTCAGATGTTAGGGATTAGCCGTTCGATAAGTCAGTCGTTCTCGGGTTCAAATGACGGCGCGGCGGCCTATCCGTCCTCTTGCTCAACTGAGGCCCAGCCGAAACCGGCCGCGGCGGAGCAAGCGGAGAGATGGCGGCGTGTGCGCGGAAGGGTGTGACTGAAGAGAAAGAAAGCCAGGAGGAGGAGAAAAGAGGATGGAAAGGGACGGGTTGCATACTGGCTATGGTTGCCCTTATATAGGCTTCACCGCACGAGCTCGTCTTAAATGGCCATGAAGACAGGGACGGGGCAGTTGCAGCGGCCGCGCGGGTTGGCGCGTATACTGCATAGGCTGTTGCATGCATGCTAGCTTGGGCTCGACTAGCTGCTTGCATGCAGGCATACGCATAGCTAGCTAGTTGCATGGTGCTTGCTCGTGGCTGGCTTGCCTGCATGCACGCGCATGCACAACTAGCTTGCTGCATGGCTCGCGGCGGTGCGAGGTAGGGCCGGATGCGTATGGAATGGACGGCAAGCTCGCCGGTGAGACAGGAGCGGAAGGCGACAGCCGGTGATGTCGTAGCGGCCTCGTCGTAGCGGCGCGGCGTGCGGCGACGTCGTCGCCGAAAATAGTATGGGGGAAAATTAGACTTTTCTCTTTTCCAACCTAATAGGAATGAAAAGGGCTTGGGGAGGTAACATGGACTTTTTCCAGAAAAAGCCCAGCAACAAGAAGGCCATAGTAGAGGGAGCTTACGTGGACTTTTTGGAGTAAAACTAATTTTGGTTAGAGTGAAAATCCTGGGACAAAGACCAGAAGATCAGAGGAGTAGAAAAATTGGTAAATTTCAATAAAAGTTTGGCACTGGCATAAAACAAAGAAACTGTCGGCATGATGCAAAAATTTAAACATGAAACAGAAATGATTTTTGATCGGTGTATTTTTATTTAGAAATTTCCCCAGGGTGTTACACTACCTATGTCCACAAAGTATTGGAGAAATTCAATATGGACAAGTCATATACATCGAAAACCCCAATGGTTGTTTGATCTTTTGACAGGGAGAAAGAGCCATTCCAACCTCGAGATGATGGAGAAGAGGTACTTGGACCAGAGTTTCCATAGCTCAGTGCTATTGGAGCGCTAATGTATCTTGCAAATTGCACCCGGCCAAATATTGCATTTGCAGTTAATCTACTTGCTAGACATAGCGCAGCTCCAACTAAACGTCATTGGACGGGAGTAAAAAATATCGTTCAATATTTTCAAGGCACCCAAGATCTCGGTTTGTTTTTCCAAAAAACAAAGGTATGGATTTTATAGGATAAACTAATGCTAGCTATTTGTCTAATCCCTACAATGCCAGATTTCAAACAGGCTTTGTGTTCTTACATGGTGGAATAGCTATCTCATGAAAGTTTTCTGAACTGACTCTAGTAGCTACATCCACTAATCATTCTGAAGTAATTGCTTTATATGAAGCATCACGTGAATGTGTATGGCTTCACAAAATAATTAACCACATACAACAATCATGTGGTATTGGTTCTATTGAAATCACCCACCATTATCTACGAAGATAATGCTGCTTGCGTTGCCCAAATGCAGACATGATATATAAAGAGCAATATTACTAAACATATTTCCCCAAAACTATTTTGCCCACATTAATTACAAAAGAGTGGGGAAATTAGTGTCTTGCAAACTAAGTCTTGTGATAACTTCACAGAGCTATTCACTAAGTCCTTACTAACTTCCACTTTCAAAAAATATGTTCACGGAATTGATATGCGGCAATTATATGATTTGCAAGGATTAGGGGGAGTAATCTACTAAAAACATATATGTTCAAAGAAATATTGAATTTTCTTAAGAGCTTCCATATATGATTTCTCATAAAAGTTTTTTTTGACAAAAAAAGGTTTTAGTGATATTTCTATGCAATGGTTTTTCCTCGAACTTTCATACATGATTTATGAAGGAGTTTTTCCAGATGATACATTAAAGATGATGATTACCATAAGCCAATTGCTCAAGGGGAGTATTACAACACAAATACAACATGTGATCAATTTGTTAATTACATAGAGCAGTTAGCACTATTATTGGTTAGCATAGGTTGCGTCTTTTCAGGAAGGGGCATGTCCCTTCCCAACCCACGGCACTGGCATCCCATTTTGAGACATAAATCTATACTCTCTACTCTGTAATTTTTACCCATGAATCGATAAAGGGAATCATTACATGCTACTTTTAACATAGATGAACACATGATAATAAAACTGAGGAAGGTGACGGGGAGAGCTCGGCTAGCTAGCCTCAGGCGTGATGGGTTGGCGTGATGGGTTGGGGGAGAGGGATGGTGGCAGTTATTCGGAGAGAGTGAGAGGAGAGGGAGGGAGGGGTAGGGGTGGGTGGGTTAGTTATTATAAATGCCAGTGAAACTTATTCGCAATTCCGACCACCCAAAGCTATGATCGATTTTTAAGGAAAAAAACATTTAACTGATTAATAGCAACAATAGAAAACCGGAGAAGTGCTATGGTGAATTGTCGAAATCGTTGGATCCTTAGCTTCAGTGGCGGAGCCACCGTCCGACGAAAACTTCATTAAATTTTAATATTGATGAGTAAATTAATGATGAAATTTTTATAACAATACTAGTTATAAAAATTTTCGCCACTGTCCAGCTTTGTTGCCGAATTATTCCCAATCGCTTCGCAGTTCGCACACCCAACCCCGGCCAGCCCGTCCCCCCGCTGCGCCCATACGTCGCACAGTCCGCAGCCCACGCAACGGCAACCTCCTCCGCGCGCGCACCCGCACATCGGCACACGTAGCCCGCATTCGCCGTCATCCCACCGAAACCCCGGGTTGGGCCGTTCGGCCGCGCGGTTTCCGCCCGGAGAACCAATCGCACGCACGCTCCGCTCGGGTCGGCGCGGTCAAGTCAAGGCTCCAGCCGGCCTCGCCGGCAGCATTGCGCCGTACGCCTCACTCACTTTCCCCCACTCCCCACTGAGACTCGCCTCGCCTCGCCTCCCCGCGTCGACGACCACCATGGCCTCGCCTCCTCCGCTCGCGCTCCTCACCCTCTCCCTCCTCCTCGTCCCGATCCTCCTCGCCTCGGCCGGCCTCGTCCTGGACGACGGCTACACCGTCACCACCGCCGCCGACCTCAACCCGGTCCACCCCTACGCGCTCCTCCCGCGCCCGCGCGCCGGTGACCTCGTTCTGCTCGACTCCGCGGCCTCCGCGCTCTACACCTTCCCCCTCTCCGGGGGCGCCGCCCCGCGGAGTCTCGCGGGGGGCGGCCGGGCCGGGTTCGCCGACGGAGAGCCCCGCGACGCCGCCTTCGACCGCCCCCGCAGCCTTGCCGTCGACGACGCGGATAACGTCTACGTCGCCGACCGCATCCACGGCGCCGTCCGCAAGATCGCGCCCTCCGGTGAGAGCTTACCTCACCCTCACCCTGCCTGCTGCTCTCTTTGCCTCCGATCCATCGATCGATCGATCGGATAGTGATGAGGGTTCAGGGTTTATGGGATGCGACGAGCCAAATGGAGAAAGTGGCGAATGTATTATTTACCATGGAGATAGTGAGGGCGCCGATTCGTGATACGGCGCATTAATTTTCGATGGTTAGAATGTTGTGCGCCTCTCGCTTTCGAGAGCAACTGAGGCCGATCTGTTTGCGATCTTAAACAGTGCATTGAAAACTTTCACATTAGAATAAATTGGCATGACTAGGATTTAGTTCAGGCTGATTTTGACATTCGTGTTTAAATTCTCTGTAATATATAAGAGTATGCAGCTCAATGTAATTAGCAACAGCATTAGCACTCTGCACACCTTGTCTATAAATGATTACTAAATCTCTTTTTTTTTGGTGTAAAACCTACAATGTATCAATTGATTCCTGAGTTCTTGCTACCTGTTGCTAGGTTTTACTACTACAATTGCTGGAGGGCGCTCAATAGGGCCTGGTCGCAAGGATGGACCCGCACAGAATGCTACATTCTCTTCAGATTTTGAGCTTGTTTATGTCTCAAAAATGTGTGCTCTGTTAGTTACTGACAGAGGAAATCGTTTGATCAGACAAATCAATCTAAAACGAGAAGATTGTGCACGTGAGACACAGCCTGGTGAGTGTTTAATGGACCTTGAAGGTGTGTTAACAGTAACCCGTAAATAAGCATGATGGAGTGGACTACTGTTAACCACAATCTAAATTCTTTCAATACATATCTGCAGTTATTTGCCAATTTTTATCAATTCAAACTTGTAGGATGAAGGTTCTGAATAGCTAAATGAGGAAAATAGTATATTATTCTTGTTTCTGGGCTCATATTTGGTTGCATCATGTTGAAGTCTACATGTTGTTAGCAATATCTTTTAGCGTGAGATTGTTGCTGTGCTGTCTCTGGGTCTCTCAACACTTTGCAAAGGTTCAGTTCAGAAAATATATAATAATGTCCTATGTTATAATAAATGTTATAATTCATTTTTTTATCAACAAGGTCATGTTTCACCCAATTTGGGGATAAGTGGATTAATCTCTACCTATGTTTCCTCTTCTTTGTTTTACTTTGTTTTGTTGATTTATGCTAATGACGCTCTTCTGCAAGATTATACATTTGTTATGTAAAGTGAACTAATAAGTATTGTATATTGTGCTGCATAACTGTAGTGAACAATTCAAGTTTCAGTAAAATGAGTCTGCAGAATATGTGTTCCGTACCACAGGCACAGTTGCAAGATGGTATCTGTCTATTGATGTTCTTTTCTTGACAGGCTTGGGAACAACTTCGGTGTCAATTATTGCAGTGCTATGTGCCCTGCTTGGTTCAGTTATTGGGTTCTCAGTTCGGCATTTCTACCCTGCCCATGTGAGTGGCTCTGCTTTCTACTATATTTCTCACAAATAAATCAAACTGTAATTAAGACAGAGCAAACCGAAACATGTAGGCAGGAAGTCTCCATCAACCGCTTTTTCAGGAGGATGCAGATGCAGTACAAGACAATCAAGAGGATGGACGCTCTGATCAGCTTCTCCGACATCAGAAGCGTAGCTGTTAACTCCACGTTTCACGCCCTCCTGCTGAAGCTAGTTAGTGTTAGTGTTGGCTATCTAAGTGTTGTGTTCCCTAGTGTTAGGTTAGATAAACGAGCCCCTGTTAAGCCTTGTCCATCTCCTGTTAAGCCTTGTCCTTCTCTTCTTGATTTAGACTACCCTGTTATTACTAGTACTGGTCCTGACAACAAAGCAGATGCATCTACTGAGCTAATGGGGAATTTCATCGGCTTCGATGGAGATACCAGTTCAGAGGAGGATAATGTGCCTGCATCTGATGACAAGGAGCCTGCTGGTGAATTAGTGGCGCTTCTAGATGGTCCAGAACTCAGCTCTAAGAAGATAGATGACATGATTGAAGCCAACTTATCGGGCTTTTCAGTTCAAGAGAATAATCATAGCTCAGCCGTTAAATGTTCTGGTATAAGCAGGAGGAGGAGGTTGCATGGAGAGAGTAATGTTCTCTGAGCTTGATTGCCTCTATGCACGCATTTGCTTGGAGTATTGTCTCCATGTTGCTATCTGCTGTAGTAGTGCCTAACTAAAAACCTATTCTGTCAGTATATTCTGTACTAGCGAAGGTAAATAAGTACAATGACTAGATCTGAAATGTGCTCGTGTCTTAAGTGGTGGTGTCATGTATAAGTATGGTCAGGGCATGGTAAGCTCATGTAATGATGGTTACTGCTGCTATTCTCGTGTCAAAGCTTTATAATGTCTGTTAACGTATGGATCTTGATATACTCTACAGTGTCACTTGAACTATACTTTGGTATGGCAGAATGGTTATTAAAACATTAGTCTGGCTCTGAACTGCCATACGCTCAGAACATTTTGACAAGCCAAAACAAGTTTTTTTTGTTTTTTTTTTTTGCAGTTTGGTTTGAATTTGTTAGTCGTTTGTTCTTTATTTATTTATCAGTCACCTGAAGTTGCAAACATACATAAAACCAATAGAGAAGTAGGCGCTTGTTTAGCTGTGTTAGATATTGTTTCCATAAATTATAATATACTCCCTCAGTCTCAAATTCTCAGTCTCAAATTATAAGTTTTATATTATATCATCAATAATTATAAAATTAATATAATATAAAAGTATTTTAAAATACGAATTTAATGATATAACATATATAATACTTGACGTAGATATTATTAGTGTAATGATTAGTCAAAGATTATCAGGTTTGACTTTTTAAAAAATAAGAATGTCCTATAATTTTACTACGAAGGGAGTAGTTAGCAATAGACATCTTATATGCTGGAGGATAGTTTTGAGAATGAAGGCCAACCTGAAAAACAGACTTTTTACCGGTCATCAGAACAAAACACAGTATTAGCTGAGTTCGCAACTCTGTGTCCACGAAAAACGGAACGGTTCATTAGCGCGTGATTAATTAAATATTAGTTTTTTTTTCAAAAATAGATTAATTTGATTTTTTAAGTAACTTTTGTATAGAAACTTTTTATAAAAAAATACACCGTTTATACAAAAACTTTTTATAAAAAAATATATCGTTTAGTAGTTTGAAAAACGCGTGCGTGAAAAAAATACTGTGCATGTGAGCTCGGAGAACACACAGTGATAGAACCTCACGAATTGATACTGTTAAAACAATGCTTTCATGACTCTCCAACCTTCAGAAGTTAGATTAAAGGTTAAGGTTGTGTTTGAGAGAAGAGGCAAAAAAAAAAATTAAAAAGATACACAAAACAAGATAAATCATTAACACATAACTAATTAAGAATTAATTATTTTAAACTTAAAAATAAATTAATATGATTTTTAAAAACAACTTTCCTATAGATTTTTTTAAAAAAACACACCGTTTAGTTTGAAAAACATACACGTGAAAAATAAGATTTTTTTTTCTATCCATCCTTTCCTGTAGAACACATGAGCAAATAGAAGTTATCCTTTTTTTTTTTGGAGGAGCAAATACGAGTTAGAAGGTTTCCATGATGGCATAATGCAACTTTCTCCTAGATATAATTTCCAAAAGCCCAACACAATCATCAATGTGAAGCAGGATATGGGATTCAGTCATTCAGGTAAACACCGGCAACTGGTAATAACTGGCAAGTGAAGCAAGTCGATGGCTATTCAAAGCCAGGGGCTTTTCTTTCACAGTGCAGTTCTCCAGCAAGAACCTCCTCAACTACCAAAATTGCCTACATATGATGTACATCCCCTAAACTAAAAATGCTGAGCTTCAGCTTGCACTCCTGTAGTTGTGTCCTAATGGTGGTGATGATTCATGCTTTTGGCCAAATCTAGATGAAGACACTGGAATGTACACAAGTTTGGATGCTAGCAAAAATTAGGTGGTTCAGTCCACATAATCCATCACATCCCTGAAGGTCACACGTCCATGGCTGACGGCCTCCCGGTGCGCCGAAATGCCAGCTACATTCTTGAGCAATCTTACGACTTCACCAGCATCGTCGACATAGTACTTTGCCTTGCTGGGTTTTTGACCAACTGAACAGGCAAAGACCTCTGGAGCTGCGGGGAACGCAGATCTCGAGGTCATGTTGTCAATGCTTTTGAACATGTCCTCATCAGATCGATCGTTACCGATGCACACTACAAAATCTGGCGTCTTCCCATTGTTCATCAATCTGTGAATTACCTTGTCCACAACAAGACCCTTGCTAACTCCCTGCACAAGTAATGTATTTCAGTTAGTGTGAGTTGGACATAATGAGTTGAAAGTGACAAAATGTTGTAATGACTTCAAATGGTATAAACCTGTGGTTTGACTTCTACAATGTAATGACCACACTTCACAACAACAGGTTCATTTGATAGCACCCTTTCAAGATGACCCAGTAGTTCCTTTGCTTGGCAGGAACCGAAGTCATGGTCTGCGTCCAGATAATGCCATACTAGAGCACTTTCCTTTGGCTCTATGGAGGACCCATCAGTTGTTTCGGTGTAAACTTGCATGACCGGTTCAGCGATGTGCTTCCACTCAAAATACTGGTTTGGATTGCTTGATTCCCATTCAGCTGCTTTGTTCCATCTGAGAAAACATAAACAATTCTTCATACTCCTGAATAAATGAACTGTAGAAATACATAATAGTGTATGGAGAAAATGCAGATAAAAACAGATTTAAGAAGAAAAAAAAGGTACTCAAAATGTTTACCTGACAAAATAGCCATGTTCTGCTGCAATACCAAGCTTATGACATGGAGCGAACCACTCATCAAGCAAACTACACGATCTTCCACTGACTATGAATACATCATTCTTCGGGTCGTCACACAAGCTGTTGAGAATAGTAATAAGTTCATCGCTTGGAGCTTTATTGATTGATGACTGGGGTACAAGAGTACCATCATAGTCGAGAAATATTGCCCTTCTGGTAGCCTTGTTATAAGAAGAAGCAAAGTGTTCCAAAGAGAGCTTTCTAAAGCCAGGAGAAAGAGCAATAACTCTGAAGTTCAGACCAAAACCAATAGCCCAGCACCTTCGGCTGTAGTGATCTTTGCATGCCCTTTCCAGATCTTGAGCAAAGCTATGTGCCCAGTAAGCAACATTATGAGATCTAACATAACGGTAGTGCTTTTCATGCCGTAACCTTTTCTCAGATTCAGTCAAGTCTGTTGCACGGTGTAAGGCATCAGCCACATCGTCAACACTCCAAGGATTTACCCTGAAAGCACCACTAAGAGATGGTGAGCAACCAACAAACTCAGACACAATTAGTGTGCTTGTGTGATGGCAGTTTTTATCACTGCCTCTGGCATTATCTATCTCCTCATTTCCCTGCCGGCAAACAGTGTACTCATATGGTACCAAGTTCATACCATCCCTCACAGCATTTACAATACAACAATCAGACGCAGCATAGAATGCGATCTTTTCATAAAACGGTATGCGATGGTCAATAAGGACAACAGGCTTGTAATCTACAGAGCCATACTTAACATTGATTCTTTCAGCTACAGAGACAGATTCTGTTATTGCTTCCTCCACATCTTTCCCTGTGCTTCTTGCTGGATTGACAATCTGTACAAGGACAACCTTCCCTCTGAGTTTCGGATTCCTATCTAGAAGTAGCTCCAACCCAAGCAGTTTTAGACTGATCCCTTTGAAGATGTCCATGTCATCTACACCTAACATCAGCATCTTGCCTTTATACCTTTGTTCAATTTCTTGAACCTTCTTTACTGTAGCAGGCAACTTTAAGATGGACTCAAGCCGGCCAACATGGACACCCACTGAAAGGATCTTCAGGCTCACTGTTCTTCCAAAGTAATCTATTCCAATGTAACCACGTTTTGATTCATAATGCAAACCCAATAATCTGCTGCAACAAGAAAGGAAGTGGCGGGCATAGTCAAATGTTTGGAAACCAATAAGATCAGCATTAAGCAATGACTTCAGGATCTCATCCCTTACAGGCAGTGACCTGTAGATTTCTGAGGAGGGAAATGGACTGTGGAGAAAAAACCCGAGCTTTATTCGGTGTAACCTCTTCCTAAGAAATGTTGGGAGAAGCATGAGGTGATAATCATGAACCCAGACATGATCATCATCCGTATTAATTGCTTCCATAACTTTGTCGGCAAAGAGTTTGTTGGCTCGGACATAGGCTTGAAACAGGGAGCGATCAAAGAGCTCACCTTTGTCAAGGCAAATGGGAAGCATATAGTGGAAAAGTGGCCACAATTGCTGTTTACAGAAGCCATGATAGAACTGCTGCTGGAGGTCAGGAGGGAGAAAGGTAGGTATGCATCGGTAATCCCTAAGAAGCTTCTGTGCAACTTGATCCTGCTCAGTGGGATCTACCTGAACCTTCAAACTACCCACATAAATGACATCAGTCTCATTTGAAAAACCATCTTTAAGTTGCATGAGCAGTGCATCATCATCCCTTGAGAAGGACCATTGCCCAGCTTCATCTTTTGTACAGTTCAGTGGAAGGAAGTTGGCAACAATTATTTTCCTCTCAACAGAAGATACTGAACCAACTGAATCACCATCACTTCTAGTGTCCCAATCAGGATCAGATATAATGCCAGGAGAGGTCACAACATGAGGAAGGGATTTAAAAGGTTGCCGAAAGTCAACTCCATCTCCAGAACTCATTTCTAACAGATTTGAATAAGATTTTGAAACCATGGTCCCACAACCTTCTGTGTTGAAACCAAAAGAGCGATAAACCAATTTGTTTAAGCCTTTACGTCAAAATAGCAAGCACCAACGTTTGAGTTCCTGTGAAATAGAAAAACATATTATGTCAGTTCTTCCTAATAAAAGCTACTATAACATAATATCTAACTTTGAAGATTAAAGTTAAATTAACTAATTTGGATCTAGTGTAATATATTCACTACAAGCACAAACAGTCCGGATTATTCAAAATAAAATATCGTTGATGCGTAGCCAACTGAGATTGTGGTTTGATGTTAGCATGCTTTTGCAAACATTACAAATACCTTGTTCACAGTTTACTAAACATATTTTTCACATCAGACGCAGTGACTTAACTGACTGATTGTATACATTCTTGCATTAGAATTCTAACCAAATATGGATGGATATCATGGATATCAAATGACATGGAACAAGTTTGCTATTGTCGAGAAATGAAAAGGCAGGCTCCACACACAATAGTACAAGAAGTTCTTATGTACTCATTTCATTTGATATCCATCGGCTGAACTCTTGCGTTAGCATGGTACAATTTTTTGTGCACACAAAAATGTTACGCATGCACTGCAAGTGCGGCACTTCAAAATATCCTCACTACGGACGCTATCCTACCAACTAAGAGATTTTGACACCAGTCTAGTGGATCCCATCCATTTGATACAAAAAATAATAGCACGTTTATCTCCAACTTAAGGACCACAATATCCATTGACAAAAACTAATCAAAACATGGACCACGCACCCCACCACATAGAAACATAAAAATAGGAGTTCTAGGACCACCACCACACTCCACCAGCGTGATTCAACCACCCTCCAATCCAGAATTTTCCCCCATTTCTCACCAAGCACAACAGCGTGCAACCCTCATGCCACAGTTACTTGCAAATTGCAATCCTCTCCATCCCAATCCAGAGGAGGCTCCAATTGTCATTATGACAATCAAACCAGTTTAACGCGCAAATTACAAAGCCTATTTGGCAAGAGCTGGCTGGCCTACAGAAGATACTAGTACTAGTTACAGGGCATGGCAAGCAGCCAAGTAAGGCTAGTGAAACCGGATCCACCACCACCACCACCACCTATCCAACTCATCCAAGCTGCCAAAACCCCAGTGGCAGCATTGTGTTAAATGCAACTAGGGACAGTATAAATCCGTGCAATACGTATAGAAAAACATTCTGCTTTGCATGAAGTATCAAAAAATACAACAAGGCTACTGCACATAGTCACTAATATAACTTTGTTCGATTCAGTCATGAAATGGGGCAGCGCTGCTCTCTTTCTCAAAAAAATACAAATAATAATCACTAATATTTGGCATGGACATCACACATCAGGTTGGATCAAACCCTACAACAAAAGGGGGTTTTCTAATCAAAACCAAACAGATCAGTTTTGCATCCTAGCATATCATAAAAAATAGATTTTGACCGATAAGAATTGACGGATAAAAATAGATCAGTTTGCCATCTCTCCTAATGGCTAGAGGCTAAGAATGCAGAGTTAAACAATACAAGTGTGCAACTGGTAAAAATATGCTCGTACTTGACAGGAATATGCCTGAACAAGATTTGAATCTAACTGGTGGTTGATTTCTTGGTTGAACGGTGAAGTTAAAAAGAAACAAAAGTTGGAAGAGGGTATAAACACTCGCATCCTAAAGTAACACACGTTAGGGCACTGACCATAAAAGTACAAATAACAATAGAACAGCAGAGCACTGTGACTTTTCGATCGCTGTCAATCCAAGGACACACACACTACTACCAAAAAGACCAAATCGACCGCAATGTTTATATGAAAATGCAGCAAATTACGAACCAAAACATACTCGAAAAGCAAGTACTGAAAATAGAATGACAGATGGATTATGGATAGGATAAGCCCTGCTAAATATATACTCCAAAAGCAGCATTAATTTCTTTTTACAAAAAAAAAATCCTCCTTTTTACATCAAACTTCCTCGAAATGCTAATTGAAAACAAATCAAATTCCCTTCAAAGCAACGATGAACCCAACTGAAGAGATCGCCGAAACTTCGCATCTCTAAAGAAAAAAAAAGATCGCCGCCTAAACCCAAATAACACCAAGAAACGAAACGCCCCCCATAATCCTTCCCAAGATCGAACCTTTGCAACCCAAGACCGCCGCGGAGAACAAACAACAATCATTCGATTCGAAGGTGAACCCAACAAGAAACGGAGACGCAGAAGAACAGAGCAAAAAAAGAAAAAAAAAGAACAGCGCCCCTCACTCACCCACAGATCAAAAGCGGCCGCCGCTTCACTGCTTCTGCAGCTCTTCGCTCCTCCTCGCTTGCCTGTTTCCTCCTCCTTTTCGCCGATGTAACGCGGCAAACCAAAGCCGAGAGAGAGAGAGAAAGAAAGATGGAGACGGCGGCCAAGAACGCGAGAGATTAGTGAAGGGATGGGGGAATTGCTGGTGTGAGGTGCTATTTTAGGCACCTTTTTTTTGAGGTTTTGCACTCAAAGATGACGATGAGGGAGAAATGGGAACTGCCCCTAATTTTCCGGATATTTACCTCTCTGCCATTAAGGATAAGATTTGTGGAGTAGTATTTTAAGTATATTTTACTATAGTATGCTCACGCTATACAAGCATGGCTGGTCCGTTCCATTTTTTATATTTTTTTCGCCTTTACTACTGCTCTATCTGATTACAGATGAATGTGGTTTTTCTTTTTCATGAGATGTTATACACATATATTGTGTATACTCATTATGCTAAGTGTAACACGTATCTTAAGGTGGTGTTTGAAATCATAGAAGATAAAAAATTAAGTTGACGTATGTAAAATAAAAAAGTTATTAGCACATGATTAACTAAGTTTTACTAATTATTACAAACTTGACAAATAAATATATATTTGATATATTAAAGCAACTTTTATATAAAAAGTTTTCACGCGAAACGCGTCATTTAAAAGTTTGAAAAACGTGCTAACGAAAACCATGATAAAATATGAATTTTAATGAAAAAAAGAACAGGGCCTTTAATATATGAACCTTAGGTGCTCACAATGTAGAAATAGAGGGGATCTTAAGCCCCTCGAGATACATATATATTGTAAATGTGGTTCTTATATTTTGGATGAGCCACCATTAGCCAAAAAGATTAATACAAGGAATAAAAAATTCATTGTTCATCTCTCTCCCTTGCTACCATACTCTTCACATCTTTTTAAGATGGGGTCCAGCTTAACACCACTTCATGCTATATACATTATGAAAAAATGCTATATGACAGTGGGATCCATCTTGGACCCACCTACTTGGGCATTATACACTGTTGATGTCTATAAATTTTTGTTGGTGTGTTATCATCGGGGCCGCGGTTACCGCACCCCAGCGGTAAGTACGGTTACCACGCGGTAACTATGTCAAACCGTACGAAACCGTATAAAATTTATCAAAATTCAAATTATTTTTTAAATTTATTTGAATTTAAAACGGTTACCGTGGTTTTCCTTTTACCGTACCCCACAGTAAACGCGGTAACCGCGCAGTTTACCACGGTAAAGCAAACCCTGCGCGTACCTACGGGTGTGAGCAACCGTGGGTACTAGAATTTGAGGGTTGTGTTTGTGTTCTTTTAAGAAAGTTGGGAACTCTTTCCCTTCAAACGGATTAACACATAATTAATTAAGCATTAGCTAAAAAATCTTTAAAAATCTTTAAAAATAAATTAAGATGTTTTTTAAACAGTTTTTATATAAAATTTTTTAAAAAAACATATCATTTAACCATTCGAGAAGCGTGCACATGAAAAATAAAAAAGTAAAAATTGAAAAAGGTGAGAAAAGAACACACCAGTTATTACTACTCATTGGAGTACTAGCTATTACTATTAGCTACTTCCTTTGTTTCAGAATAAATTAATTTAGTATGAGATGTGACATATTATAATACTACAAATCTAGATATGCATGTGTCCAGATTTATAGTACTATAATATATTATATGCTGTACTTATAGTACTATAATATATTATATGCTGTACTAGATTAATTTATTCTGGGACGGAGGTAGTACACATCTGACCTTCTCTTGATTGTCATGTGCTTACACCGTGCGTGCTTAAAAACAATTAAACAGCAAATGCATCTTAGAACATGGTTATGTCCTCTCATCCTCTGAATACCTGATCGAGTTGGCTTGATCAAAGCCAAGTACCCAACTAGGAGCTACTTCCACTACTCGCTAATACCACTGCATTCTCTTAGGGGATAAGCAAGAGCAGAAAGGGCGATAACCTTAATTAGGTCAAGATCGACTATATTACAACTTTGCTCTCATGCTAATCCATTAATGCGTTATTAACAAATATCATAGATAGGCAGGACCATTGTTTATCTTATCCTTCATTGGTTATCTAGTTGTGCACTATTATTAGAAAAACAGGGACAAAGACAGCTTTTTGACCAAAGCTACACTACAAAACGGGTTTTAGTACAGATATGACATTGTAGTGTAGTACTAGCTTTGTAGTGTAGCCAATTGTACAAATATGACATTGTAGTTTAGATATTGTACACTAACAGATAATCGAATTGGATTTGTAGTGTAGCACGGATATGACAAATTTCTCCAATTCGATTATCATTGCGGGGGAAATTTGTGAGTGACTATATGTCATTCCATTCAATGCATAATAAAACATAATTCCGTGAAGTAAATCAAATATATTTCATTTCGGGACTTTTTTTTTACTGCTTCCTCTTATTTTTTCAAATAATCTCAGCAATTAAATTCCTGCTGTGTCAAGATGGACACCTCCACCAGAAGACAAAGAGATCTTTCCTATAATTAATTAACATTGATTGATAAGATTAGGATCAGATCCACTAAAAATACACTTTCACGACATGGTAAAAGATTCAGTAATTTAAATTGGTCGTATACAATGCTTCAAAAAAAAGGTAATATGCATGATAGATCAAAATTTGGCTGTTTCATTTTTTAAAGCAATTTAAATTTATAGTTTCTGCATATCACCTATTCCTTGTATGCCGTTGAAATTTGATACCTGATTAAACATAACCGACACAGTTGCACACATATTTATTATCTCACATATTTATTATCTCATTGCCTTCATGTTTATTATCTTAATATCACGACAAACACTAATGAAATCTTTTTTGCCATCCCTCATCCAAATCCCATTTAATTAATGAACTTTGACCGACAAGATTAGGGTAGGATTAATTAAACAAATCGTCCTCATCCACATGGTAAAAGACCATGAGATCTCAAAGACCACCACCAGCTTTGATCGCCATTGTGCTGTGCATGCATGGATTTGGTATGCATATAGTGTGTGTGTGTGTCTATATATATATATATATATATATATATATATATATATATATATATATATATATATATATATATCAAACATATCCACATTGAACCCCCACATGATCCAACCCTAATTTAACTAATCCCAACCTTTCATAATCAACCATTACTTTATGGGACACACAAAGAAGACTAACAATACTATTAGCACCACTAATAATAAAACAAGGACCATGAGAGCCTCCCTGGTAATATTCCATGAATATACCATCTAAACTTCACAATCACATAAACCACATTGGCTTTGTTTAGTTAGGTTGTTTTTGGAAGTTTGATTATAAAATTAGAATGATGTGATTGAAAGGTTATGTGTGTATGATAGGTTGATGTGATGGAAAAGTTGGAAGTTTAAAAAAAACTTGGAAACTAAACAATGCCAATCACAAACCTCCAGTGGCAAACCCCGCAATTACAGCGGTAACCCAGGGTCAGATGGGTAAACTGGGAGTGGATAACGTTAGTTAAAGCCGGGGCCCCGCGGTAAAGCGTGACAGCTCAGACACACCCCGTCCACGCCGACGCCGTACACCCACTGCCACTGACACGTGGGGCACCAGCGAGGCGTGGCCCACGTGTCGGTGAGGGTGGGCCCACCCAGCATCGGGAGGTTTGACTCGTTACAGCTGGAACACACCCGGAGCTAGCTAGACTGTCCGCCCTGTCGCGTCCTTTCGAGGCGATGGTTTACTGCGCCGCGACGATAATTACAGGTTGGAAATTTTTTGTTTAATATTTTTCTTTGCTTAGGTAAAGGACTACAAACCTCTAAGCATTTGTTTTTAGATGTTATATACATTCACGTAATGAGATGGATGAGAAAAATGAAAAGAAAAAGAAGAAGCCACATCTCGTGTAAGTAAGGAATAACCTCTACACAAAATCAAGAGAAAATCAGAAGAGATGAGAGCAAGGGATCAATGAATTGATAGAAAACAAATAAAGAAAAATTAGTATGTTGTATTGGGGTAAATATGCTAGAGATAATTTGTTTTATACATTACTTCTTAATTAATGAGCTGATTATTTGAAAAAAAATTAGGGATGACTGTCAAATCTCTTAGTGTACTAAACCTTTTTTAATTAAGGGCTAATCGTGATTAGTTTAGGGGGATGCGCCGCGACGACTCGAAGGGCGTGACGTCGGGAGAGCGACGTGCGACTCGACTGCGCGCCGCTGCCCGACCACGCGACGTCCGAGCTGGCATCGCTGCACTCGACCAACCGGATAAGGCCAGGCTTCTTTCCCTACTTTTACAGATAACCCCTCGTAATTGTAATTATTTACCGTTTAGTCTCTTTTGTGGATTGAAATATCTCTTCTTAATTGTTCTTATGAGCTAATTCCTGTATTAAAAAAAACCCATGTGTGTCTCAACTAGACCTTAGATATTACAATGTGGCTCTTTAGTAATCTTCCCTAAACCAAGGTTGACGCAAGCGTCA
The DNA here is from genome assembly GCA_008326285.1 of Oryza officinalis. Taxonomy (NCBI): domain Eukaryota; kingdom Viridiplantae; phylum Streptophyta; class Magnoliopsida; order Poales; family Poaceae; genus Oryza; species Oryza officinalis. Next base: position 26,585,575 of record BDMV01000008.1, read on the forward strand.
AATACTCTGATCTTAAACACGAGCAAGATTTTAAGATTTTTTTTTTTTGCTTATTACTACTACCACTTGATGAAAGATAAATATGACATCATGCTCTGCTGTAATTATTCAAAATGTGTTTATTATGCTCTTCTTTTTTAAGCCACCCGTTCAAGAAGCAACTTGCTTTCCTTTTCTGGCTACAGCCACAGAGCCACTGACCCAACTGACCCCACTCTAGAAAGCAAACGGGAGCAGGAGTAGCTACTAATAGCTAGCTAGGTGGGCCCCCACGGCGGCATACTAGCTAGCATAGCCCTTTCTCTTTCTGGCAAAGTTGAGCTCGAGATTTGTTTCCCTTTTCCTTTTGCCCGCCCTTGTTCACGGTGGCAAGATTAGGACGTGTCCCGGCTACATCGAGCAAAATGCTGTAGTAGTCGCCGCAGTGTTGGACTGTTTCGCCCCGGTGTGCAGTGCACGCCATGGCGCTTTTCCCTGATGGAATTGCTGAGCAAGCAAGCAAGTGGATCGTGGTTCAAAATCATTCAAATTTTGACCTTTTTGATCGGTGAGCTAATTCGAAAGTTCAAAACCCATTCGACCGAGGGCTGTCTTTCTTCTATTGTTTTACATTTTTCTCATTTTTGGTATTCATGGATCGTTTTTCTATCACTTTATAAATGAAGTCGTCCTCCTTTTATCCTCTTCCCCACTGCGCGTGGGAGGTCGTCTACTCCTTACTCCTTTGTGCAACTATCGCAGGATGTAGAGCGTTGTCCTAATGTCAATCCACCATCCAACCAATCTAGGCTTAGCCCGTTGCAAAGTACGGGTATGTTACTAGAATGAAAGCAGGGGAGGTGGCGCAGATCTAGCCCGGTGTACTTATGTATTGGGACACCAACAACTTCTTTGCAAACTTCATTGTGAAGGAGATCTTGTGGAGTAATTGAGGTTGTTAGAGCTTGATCTCCAATAGCAAGGAGCAGAACTACCCCTTTAGTGGATTCAGCTAGGGAGCAAGTGTATAGACGCAAGTTCTTCGTCGAGTGAAACGGGTGAAGACACGTGGTTTATATAGATTCAGGCCGCTTGGAAGTATAACACCCTGCTCTTGTTGTATTCTTATCTCAATCTCTTTTTGCCAATCTTACAGGGTGTGAAAACTCTCCTCTAGCTAGCCCTACCGAAGCCTCATCTGAAATACAATCCCCTCTCGATTTGGCCTTGGCCCTCCCCTAGTAGCTAGCTTCGTCGGAGGGATACCACAGTGGTCTTCACTTAAAAATGGAGTTCACGTGAGGGAATTAGATATGACAAGTCTCATCACAAGCTGACAATTAGGGCCTGCTGGGAGCCTCCTTGGCGGAGCTGGCACTACGCATGGCGGGCCGCCTTCTCCTTGTATCGAAACATGGCCTAGAAAAGATGACTAAGACACTGGTGATGCATGTCAAGCCCACCTACTAGCCGCTCTGAGCTGAATGCGTCGGGTCATGGTGGGCCCCGCCAGGCGACAGTCAACCATGTCGCGTGACAGCCCACGCCCTCAACATTTTAGGGGTGATGATGGCTTGTTTCATGGTCGGTATGTGCCATCTTATCACCCGTCATTCCCCATGCATGGCCGTCGGATTTGTATCCTCTGTATTGAACGCGAGATCGACCGTGGGATGTGAGGGAATGACGGCTTAGGTTGAATCGTAGCTATGGTGTGTCAGGGGACCCAAGCAACCGGTGGAAGGCTGAGCTGGGTGGGTCGTGATCCCCGTGCTTGGAGCTTGCTCCGTGCTTGGGGTTTGCTTCATGCTTGGGGTTTGCCTTGGGCTTGCGCCTCGAGCTCAAGACTGAAAGCTCGTAGATGTTGCCTAGAGGGGGGGTGAATAAGCGTTCCTTAAAATCACTTTTAAAATAATCGCAGCGGTCAAATTCAACAGGGCCCGGAACTTCCTGGTGAAGAACACCGAAACTTTCTGCAGCTCAGGCAGCCTAGAACTTCCGTAGTTCTTTAACAGGAACTTCCGGTGTTCAAGAAAATTTGAATTTTCACTTCAAATTTGATGAAACTTTAGGCCTATTCAATCAACATAACACACAGTAATCCAAGCAGAGTATTGAAAAACACAAGGACAAGTGCAAAACATGCACAATAGAGACGAGGATTTTTTTTTCCAAAGTTCGGATCACACGGATCCTACTCTCTGTTGAGGAACTCCGAAGAGCTGGGTCTCGATTAACCCCTTGCCTCACAGAGCAAAGCCTCCGAAGGAAGTCTCTGGCCTTCAATCCAACACCCCTAGGTCATTCTCTAGAACTCAAGTGACCACAAAGATCCCAACTTGAATGCCTAGAGAAGACCACAAGTGAGAATTGCTCTACCAAGACAACCTCCGAGAGCTCAGCACGGATCATGCCTGTGGACCTGACATGATAGGCCGCCGTACGCACATCTCATCAGTCGCTCTTCATAGCACTGCCTCCACCATCGTCACATGGGCCATCTGTTGGTCTCGTTGTCGTCCTCACATGTTCGCTCATTGCCCTGCAAAGCGTGGCCTCCACCATCACTGTGCATGTCGTTTGCTAGTCATGTCACCTCTTGCATGTCTTGTCAATCGCCTCAAAGAAGTGAGGAAGAGAAGATGAGAGTCATCGCTCGTCCGCTCAGCCTTAGATCCTGCGTAATGGGTTTGACAGAGAAGGTGACAAAAAATTGATGATATTAGGACGGTTCAAATTTTACAAAATTTTAATGACACGTAACAGTTTCACAAATAATAATAATATGTTTTTCAATCAAACAAATTTATAATGACATGTATCCAATTAATCCTTTAAGAAATGTAATATACGGAGTAGTAGCACTATTACTGTATAACTCGTGTACAACATAATTTGCAACAATACCAGTGGTGATTTTGCTAAATCCTCTCACCTGATGCATAGACCGGGTCCACCAAGGACACACCCGACCCCACCCCTTGGGCCATCCTGCCTGCCCCCACGTGGTGAGATGCGCGAACCGAAGCCATTGGCTGTGGCTGGGCCCCTCCCGCGCCGTGGGCCCCTCGAACTCCTCCGCGACGAGGCGGCCGTCTGATCCCCCACCCTCCTCTCAGGATCGCAACAGACGACCCAGATGTGGTGGTGAACGGCGAGATGTGGGCCCTCCATGTGGTGTCGTGCCCCGCGGCCACCTAGGGTGGCGAGCCCACGACCAATGTGTTGGGCCCACCCACCCAGGCGCGCGGCCTTATCCGGAACCGGAAGGCGGTCGTTGTCGCGTGGGTCGGTGCCACGACGGTTGACACACTGCTCTATCGCTTTCTTTCGTTCGTTTTGGTGGTGCACCAACATTCTACTAGCTGCAGCAATGCAACATCTGCTCTACTACAAAGTTTACGTGCGTATGTGCAATTTTTTTCTCTGTTTTATTTCAAATACACTGTAGATTATCGGTGCCTCTTCGGTTTCTCATGTTTGATTTTCGCGGTAAAGCTTAAACCAAATTTCTTTTGAAACCATAAAGGCATTTTTTTGTTTACACAGTTCTATCTGTGTTTGAGAAGATAAGAAAAAGAGCCTCACTACGGTGCTCTCATTTGATCGAAGGGTTTAGATCTATTTATACTATCACCCTAATTAGCGGTAATAAAAATATGGAGAAAAAATATTGTCAAATAAATAGGTGCGGAGGGGTATAATCGTCATTTAGCAGTGACTAATCCTTTTTTTTGGCTTTTCGATGAAATATGAGCGATACCAGTGCAATGAATGACCACGTATCGATCTAACCAGAAAAAAACATAAATAACATAGTTACTCATAATTACTATATTAGTAAATTACTGATTTACCCTTAATACTATTGGTAGTATTACAGTATCAGTAGAGAACACCGAAGCATCACTTAAGTCATTATCACATGATTAATTGAATATTAATTATTTTAAATTTAAAAATAGATTAATATGTTTTTAAAAGCAATATTTTTATAAGTTTTAAAAAAACACGCCGTCTAACCGTCAGAAAACGTGCATGCGAAAACGAAAGAGTTTTTCCTCTTCAACCGGCTTCTGTGAAATGTAACCTTAGTATTACTTTGTGTATCTCAGAAACAGGTACAAGCACGTGACGTCTGGCCAGCGACATGTGTTTGTGGTCTGCTCCATCAGTCCCAAAAAATTTTAATTTTTGAATTTAAATGTAAGCACAGCTTATATCAAAATTTCTGTCCCAGAAAATTTTAATTTTTGAATATGGTGGAAGGAGTAACCGTGTCAGATATGCGAAAACATGTTTCCTTCTTTAATTTCCTTGTTTGGCTTGTTGCGCGTCGCCGCGGCGTGTTTGTCCGGCGCGGTTGACAATTCGAACGACGCAAAAGCTGCGGCCGCGGACGGACGTGTGCGTACGTACGTGCATACTCCAACGGCAACGACGGGAGCATTTGTTCGTGGACTACTTCCTCCGGTGTCCTTCAAATGAGTAACTGTCACTGGTACATAAAGCATTTTACAAGCGGTTAAAAGTGATTTTTATATGTGACAGCACATCGCTTTCCTAATGATATCTATAAAAATTAATATTTTTTCACACAGCCAACACAACCACATGCAAAAAGTGATTTTCTCACACGACCAGTTATGCCATCCATCAGTAAAAACGAAAATCACAAAACAAATATATCAAAAAGTTGAAACCCTAGCTCAAATCCGGCCTAGCCGGCGTCGAGACCCCATTGCACCCGAGGTCGACAGTGATGGGTCCACCTTTCTCGAGGCAGGGGCCACCGGATCCACCGCCAAACGGCTTGCCACCGTCGTTGTCATCGTCGGATCTACGAGGAGGCCCAGCCACTCTCGAGGCGGCAGAGATTCCTCTAGGAGGCGATGCCACTGTCGCTGTCGATGCATGCCGTTGTCGTCGTTGAAGCGCACCTCCTCCGCCGGCCTCCTCGCACGCCGCTGGACCCACCGCCGTCGTCGTCGTAGTCCGTCGGCCTCCTCACATGCCTCCGCTGGCCGAGAAAGAGGATGAGGAACGGAGAAGAGAGTAAGAGAGAGGAAGAGGAAGCGGCGGAGGAGCCATCGTCATCGTCTCCCCGTTCACTGGCACCGAATCTGCTCGTTGTCATCGCCCTAGCCGTTGCCACACTTGTTGTTCCTTGGGACTATGGGCGGTGGAGGAAAGGGTGAGAATGGGGGCATTGGAGGAGGGGAAGAGAAGAGAAGATGAGAAGAGAGAAGATGGGAGAGGCAAGTGTGGAGTGAGGAGACATTTTTAAGAGATAAGAGAGAAGAGAAAAGAAGAGGGGGAGGGGATGGGCCGACAACTGGCCTGGTGCCAGGTGAGCCTCTTAACAAGATCATGGCCCACTTGTAAAAGTTGATTTTTATATATGGGCCTTGTCCTCCTCGTGGGTCGATACTATAAATATAATTATAATACACTCGTAGTGTAATTATATTATAACTTGTATGTAACTTTTACATAATTTTGAACTGTTAGATTTGTTTTAAGATTTATGCAAGTTGTCAATGTCAAGGATATGTCATACTTTCTATACATGGGTTCGTAGTATACGAAAATACCATATTTCTAATAGTATACGAGAAAGTATCATTTGGTTAAGAAAATACAGCAGATAAAGACAAAAATTATCTTTTTGGAATAGAAGGTGTTCTGGATAAGAAAGAAGAAGCGGAGTTCTACTCGGACACTACAAGAACTACTCGTATCATATCCATAGTTGTCTTTCTAGTTCTACTTGGACGAGAGAACATCCGAGGGTATAAATACAAGACCCCGTATGAGGAGAGAGGACGCGCCAAGTCAGAATACAAGTCTAAACAGACCCAATCTAAAGTCACAAAAACTGACATGAGGAATCTAAAGCCACCTTCAATCTCCTCAAGTTCATATTCAAGAAAGAAGACTACATTAGCCGTCAACTACGTGTGAGAGCTTCATGCCGTCAAGCTGATGTCGACTAGATTAGATCATCCCATATACTGTACTCGTGTGATACTGATATATAAAGGTAACACCTGCTTCGACTAACAAAAGTTGGGCTATTACATGTCAATTAAGGGACCCGTATAAAAATTCTTGCCTCAATCTTGCGTATACCCTAGTTTCAACAATTCACATACTCTGCAAATATCGTCTTCGGGTATAGCCCGTCGACACAAGTGAGGAAAGAAAAAAATCATGGCGCACGTACATGTAAAAGGATTCGTTCCCACGACCCTCTTTTCATGAAAACAACATGTTACGAAGGATTTTTTTGAAAGTTACATATAAGTTATATTTTGTATTATAATTACATGTAAGTTACAATATAATTATATCATAATTATACTATAATTATATTTGTTAAATTTTTTTAAAAAATTATGGACAAATGTATAGGTGGCCTTACTTATTTTCAAATAAACAGTTGATTTTAGGAAACAGTTGATTTTAGGATAAAGGGAGTATGTTTCAAGAAAAGAGGGAGAAGGGGAGAACCTACTGTAGGGTTGAATCGCCGGTCATCAACAGGCAATATATCAAAGCTGACAAATGATCGTTCCTACACAATTTGACCATCTCCACTATCACCTTGCTCGAGACGTTGAGCGTTGACCGTGCTCACAGCATGACCAAGTTCTATAAACGCACGTGCTGCACTGCCCCCGCTGCTTGATCGATCCTCAAAGCTCGACGACGACGACGTTATTACTCCTCCAGACTGCACAGCATGTGTGTCATGTCGGCATGCAGATCAACCGATATGGATGCATCTCGCAGTCGCAGGCCTCTCAATCTCTCTCTCTCTCTCTGCCACGTATAGTTGCTCCGTTCTAAAAACAAACCTAGATATGATTTAATTTAATATAACGAATTTAAACAATTTATTTAAATTACAGATTTTTTTAAAACAGATAAAACAGTACGAAATAAAGCTCTTCCTCTGTTTTAAAATACAATAATTTAATATTAAATTAGATACATATTATTATTATAAATCTAGACATATCTTTTATCTAATTTGATTATAAATAATCATTATATATTTTAGTATGGAGGGGACGTTAATTAAGCTATCCCTCGCAGCTCGCAGACCTAATACTTCTAGTATATTGCACATGACCCGCACGTGACACAGAATGGACGATGTGCAGTCTACACTCTACAGTAAGTACGCCTAGCTACTCCCAGTTAGGTAGGCTGTCAGTGCTGCGGCTGCTATACAATGACTCTGCTGACTTCTCAGATCTCACCCAGGCCCCAGCTAGGCCCCAGCTAGTACTAGCTCAATGAACGATAAAAACGGCCAAACAGCCTGGATTTTCGTAACCACATTTTCATAAAAAGGAATATAAAACTGTACAGCTGGTAAAGAAAATAGTATCGAAAATATCAAAAAACTGATACTAAAACTATATATGGACGGTAAACATTAAACTATATATAAAATCCCATCTATAACTTAACATGAATATTATTAATATGACCACGTAAATTCAGGTTAAGTTCGAATCATCTTCTCGGTTAGACTTTCATCGTTTTCTACGGTATGCTTCTGTTAGTGTTTTAGCCAAGGGGTCCTTACTTAATCATTTTGCTTCATTGGATAGACATGATGTCGTATTGTACAGTCGGTGGGTCAGCACCTCTCCGAAAAAAGTAATGATATGTAGCCTTACGAGGAGGTTAACGTACCCTCTCGTTGTACAACCCACGTAACCACGATGAAGCCAAGATACCCGAGAACCTAGGTGGTGGCCCAAAGTTGCTTGGGGACGACGACGTGGTGGCCTGCTTTTGCTTGTGGATGCACAAACTGATAAGATGGCTACACGGAAATTAACTCGAGACTTTGTGTAAGATGAGGCCCAAAACTTAGTCTACCTATGAACAACCACATTTACTGTGTTCTAAGCATAGCTAACTGGACTAGGCAAGTTGGTCACCCTTTCTCAAAGTTAGACGCATGGTCTTCCCTGGGAGAGACGAACTCACATTCCGGGTGGCTTTGCCGCAGGAACTCCTCGATAGCCTAGGAAGGGCTATTGTGGCGTTCCCGCTAGCATGAGGACAGAGGTGTGTTCCATGGGGTCACACATCTCTGTCAGATGCGATGCGTCGGTTGTCGAGCCTGTCCATTGCATTTGTTATGGGTTCTCTCAAGGTGTCCCATTGCCACGCAAAGTCCCTTCACACTACAATGGTGGAAATCACGAGACTTTGCAGGTGGGCCATTGTGACGTCCCACAGATAGTTGCTTCGACAGCTATACAGGCACAGGACTCAAAGGGCATAAAGGATACTCATGATTGTAAACAACATAGGATTTCCCCTGGCAGAGAAAGTGAGCGAGCAATTGTGGGGTATATAAGCCTCACCGAAGCTCGATAGATAGGTTAGGCTCTCTAGATCCGACAAGAACTGGGTTTTCTCCAGCATAAGAACTTTGTATTGCTTGACCGAGATAGTGATACAAATAGAAGGGTGGTTATCCTTTACGAATCGGGAGACCCAAACATATATACGTTTTTTGTGTGTTGATTTTGTTCCCGAGCAGGTCCGAGCACACCAAGACGCCTCAGAACCCCTCCTCGATCCGGATCGTGGCTTCCCACGTCTGCGGGAGCTTGTCCCTCCGACGGCTTTCCAAACTGTTAAACGATGTGTTCTGTGAAAAAACTTCATACATAGAAATTCCAAATCGAATAAATCCATTTTGAAGTTTATAATAGTTAATACTTAATTAATCACTCATTAATGACCTGTTTTGTGTGTGTGATAGATTAGCTCAGCCGATCTGTTGGTTTAGCTATGTACTCAAGTTAGACTTTTGATTGAAAATTTGATGGCCTCCAAACTACAGGCCATGTAGAAACATGGGCATAGATATTAATATATATAGAAATAATGTAGTTATCACATTATGGAAACAAGGTACAACAAGGAAACAATATGTAGAACAACAAAATTATTTCAATTTTTGTTTACATATTCTTTTTATCATTTTTATCCGTTGTATCTATTGATTACTCCGTTCGTCCTGAAATGTAGCAACTCGTATCATTCTCGATGGTTCCGGTAAAACATGCAAAACGATCATCCGTCGGTCGGGAATATCTACAACCGTTCTCACGCCTTGCCTGCATCCATATCACACGAACCATGCCCGTTCACTATGCGTTCACAGTCTGAACAAAGGCACATGAACACATATATGGAACCTGCCTGCATTAATTGGTTTGGGGAGATAAGATAGCAACACCGGCCAGATGATCTTTTGGATCGGAAGAGATGATCACTGGGCAAGCTAATGATGTGCAGATAGAGTTATAAAAAAAAAAAAGTGCCGATAGATGTGATGTTTAGGGCTAGCTAGCTGCTGCGATAGGATAAGGTATCGAGCATGCATGTATGCCCTGTCAGAAAAGAGAAGGAGATATGCATGGTCATATGGCAATATGGCTTTCTGTTCCTGGGTGATCTACGAAGATATGAAATGAAAGGGAGAGGGACAAATGCCCAACATAGTGTCATGGCCTTCATGTGGCACGCACGAGGCCTAGCAAGAAAAGTGGCAGGATGGTTTTCTATATGACTGGCTGGGTTTTGTTTCTGATCGAGTTCTGAAAGCATGGAGATTTTGGCAGGATTAAGGTAAGGTACCCATTCCTTTTTGCCTTTAGAGCCTTGAGAGTTGAGATGTGTGGATTTCTGAAATCTGAAGGGCACGCACGATTCTTTAAGACCAAGCAGCCTGCGACTTGGTTGTTATTATTGCGTATACATATTTTTCTGCACAAATTAGAGCCATGTTTTCTTTAACTTTAAAACGGATTATTTGCTCCGGGCTTCAAAAAAATAATATTTTTGCAGTATTAGTTAGATCACTTATATTAAGCTATTTGTTAAGTTTATTTCTTACTATGTTTAATTTATTACTATAAACGTGTAGATAATCCCAGCAATAATCTTGCGACAAACAAAATGAAACTGAGCCTAAGGATAATGTTGGGGACTTGAGAGCCTAACTTCTGAAATCTGAATCCTGAGTCCTGACTATCCAAACTTCCAAAGAAACTAGGGTACACTCCAATGGTCGAAATATGTCGGTGGATTTGCATGAAAGGGAAGCTAGGGAGCAGTAGCCGGAGTGATCCCTATCTAGTGCATGCTGAATACCACAGACTTTAGTCAATGGTCATTTTCCGGGGGATCATCAAAGTCAACCCTCAGCACAAATAGTACTCCTAAAATATATATATAGCTTTAAAAGGAAGCTATACTTAACAACAAGAGGAGAATTTTTGCTTGGTTTTGGAGTAATAGTAGCTTTTGGGGAAGGGTGGAAGGCCATGTGCGCTCTCCTCAGGCATCTCTTGCAACTTGCATTGCATACGGAGAGCGTCGCTTAAAGTGAAAAATGGGAAAAGGAGGGGAGAAAGCCAATTGGAGGAGGCGATTTCGGCCCATGCAGTTCAGAGCGGGCCGTGCAGAGGTCCAAGGCCCAAGATAGAAGAGACGACGGGCTTGAACAACATAGGGCGTTTTGGTGCAGAATCTCCCAGAATTTGGGCCGCGCTTTCTGGGCCTCCCTTGCCGTCAAGGCCCATCTGCGCATCTAAAAGTAGCTTTCTTAGCTTTTTTTGAAAAAAAGTCCAATTTGGCTCCCTCACATATAGGTCGGATCTGACAGTTATCCCTCAAGCGCAAAACGGGATATATCGACCCATTCAACTATTAAAACCGTTTAAAACAATTTCCTCACCTGTTTTGAGGGTGCTTTAGCTGACGTGGCATCCATGTGTCGTATTAACCTGGTTTTCATTTGACGTGGCATCTACGTAACATTACAATCATAAAAAATAAAAGTAGGACCCATAGGTAATAGACACATCATCTTTTTTCTCTATCCTCCTCTCTAAACCTCTCCCTAATCCCCTCTCTCACGTTCTCTCTATCGGTTGGCACACGCAGCAAGTGACAAGCGAGCGCGTGCCCCCTCTCCTTGGCAGTCGCGGCGGCCATTTTCCAATGTCGGTACAGTGTGCATCGAGCCTCTCTCCCGGTCCTTTCTCCCGCCGTCCATCTTCACCAACATGGAGTGCGATGTAGTAGGGAACCAAGGCAAAGCGAATTAGGAAGGGATGGGAAGTGTCGCCCTGCTATCGCCCGCCCATCGTCCTGCTCTCGGCGGATGCTTCTAGGTTGACTTCAAGGAGCTATCCCCAATTCCACAGCCGCCCGGACCTGGGGAGGCCAGTGACCGAAGCTGGAAGCCAGTCTGCCATCGAGGTCGTTGCCGTCTCGGCCTCGTTGATGCAGCTGAGCTGCAGGCAACGGAGAAAGCGGCTGTGGGCAGCTAGAACTGCAGATTGAGGAGTACAAGAGGCGGTGACCAGGCTTAGAGGCGGTCGACCTTCACGGCGTCCGTTCGCCTGCCTTGCGGCCACCTTTGGTTCCTCTTCCACCGGGCGTCGTTTGTCTTGTTGTAGTCTCTGGCTTCTATTTTGTTAGGTGCCACAGATCCTCTTATGTGAGACGCCACCTGCCTCATCATCGCCTCTGGCTTCACTTTCGTTGGGTGCCATAGATCATCTTATGCTGGATGCCACCTGCCTCGCTGTCACCTCTAGTTGCTCTTTCACCAACGCCTCCTACCTCGTCGCTTCCACCTGTAACACCCTGATTTTTGCCCGTCGAAAAATTTATTTTATTAAAAACCTATTTTCAAAAATTTGGTTCTTTGAGTGTACTTAGGATTATGTGCCAAAGATCTCAATTAATTCTTTTCTTGTGAACTCACATTCTCCGCCAAATCCGTTCCATCCAAAATATCTTTCCAAATAATTTTCCTTCCATCCGGAGATCCTAGCAATATTTGTTTCCGGAATCCTACCGCCAACAAATATTTTTGTGCAGTTACATATCAAAATCCGACGGCCATTTCTCTCGTCAAATTTAATCATGCGCCGACGGAACCGGCAAAAGCCGAGTTTTTTCTTCTATTCCTCTTTTCTCCAAATAAAATCCTCGTGTTCGGATTTTTGAATCCGAGACGCATCCTAAATCGCTCGTCCAATTTTTACCCATTCTAAATTATTTTGCTTTCTACTCACTCCATTCATTGCAAGTCAAAATATTCATCTACTTTCCTGAACACACGAGGCAGCAACAAGCAACATCCATCCTCTCCCAGCATGCATGCATGCACACGTCCTTCATTTCTCTGTCTCCTCAGCCTCATGCCAAAACAATGGTTAGGCACCGTCCTTGCAAATCAGAGATTAGGCATCGTCCTGCACTGTGCACTGAGCATGGTTAGGCACCGTCGCCGCCTTCTCCGCCGAGCAAACGGCCATTTCTGCACACGGTCCAGTGCGCCATGGCACCGCGACGAGCTCGCCGGTGTCACTCGTCCACGCCGAAAGGTGTGAACCGAGCTCACCCATGCCGCACCGGCCACTATCCTCGCTCTACTGTGCCTCCCTACCGACGACGACCGCCGAACAGGATCGTCGGCCCCACTCGGCCGAGCCGCCTTGTCGCCGTCCGCCGGCCGCGACGGCTATAAAAGCCACTGCCCCGTCATCGTCCTCCTCAGCCTCGAAGCTTTTCCATTCCCACTGTCACCGTCACTTCTCCATCCCAAACCACCGTGGTTGTTGCCATCACAACGACGGGCCGAACGTCGTCGTCGCTCGACCGAGCCGCCTGGCCGAATGCTCAGCCCGGCCGTCGCCCAATCCGAGCCAAGCCCCTGGCCGTCTCCCGCGCCAAGCCGCAGCACCCGGCCGACGCCGTGGCCCAGCTCGCGCACGGCCGACGTCGTGGCCAGCGCGCCGTCTCCTGCCGCGGCCGCCCATCGTCGCCCGGCGCCGGGAGCCATCGCCTTCACCGTCTTAGGCCGCCCCCGGCCTCCTCCTGCCCGGTGGCCGCCCGACGGCACGCTGCCAAGCCACGCCGCACCGCATGCTGCCGCGTGCCTCCTGCTCGGCGGCGCAGCCTCCCGGCCGCGCGCCGCCACCATAAGCTGCGCAGCCGCCGGCGCCGCTCCGCCCAGCCGTGCCGCGCCGCCGCCCTGGCCTGCACGCGCCGCCCCGCCTCCCCGGCCGCCGATGCTGCTCTGCCGTCCCGAGCTGGCGCCGCCGCTCCCAGCCACCGTGCCAGCATGCTGCGCCGCTCCGCCACCCTTGCCGCGCCCTCGTCCAGCCGATGCTCCACCTTCTCTGCTCGGGAAGCAGCACCAGAAGAAGAGAAAAGAGAGAGAGAAAGAAGGAGAGGAGAAAGAAAGGAAGGGATAAGGAGAGAAGAAAAAAAAGAGAAAGAAAAAGAAAGGAGGTGGGACCCACCAGTGGGATCCACGTTTTATTCTCTCCACGAGGGCCCCCTTTGACCGAAGACTTTGGGAAAGTCTATATCACCTCCTTCTCGTTGTCGGGCCAAGCCCATAAGTCCTCCACAAGAAGTCTACAAAACCTCCCCCGCAATCATTGGGCCAACCGGCCTCATAATCTGTCCAAAAGTCTATTAAACATCCCCTGTTTCCTCGGGCCGAGCCCAAGAAAATCCATTTCTGCAAAAAGTCTATATCATGTCCTCCAGGCCAAAGTCCACCAACACGCCATCCTCCTCACCAAAGTCTAACATATATCCCTCTACTCACCCAACCCCCTCTATTGAAGTCCATCTTGCCTCCCCAAGCCATTCATTCCTGTTGGGTTGGTAATAAAAAGATAAAATCTAATGCTCCTCCCAAGTACTGCTTTCGGCAACGCCGTCATCTGAACCCCGAGAACGACTAACTTATTGAACGGCTAACTTCTAACATCTAACATTTGACCCATTGACTCACTGACCTCTAACTCGCTAACCCCTAACCCCTAACTTGCACTAACCTGCTAACATTTTTTCTTAACGCTGTGTGTTCGTTTGTTACCACCGATCGAACACGTGGTGTGCGAGGACGATCCCCGGGCCGACCGTCCCCAGGCTGTACATCGACGACCGTAGTTTCGTGTGAGGACCACCGCTCGGTGTGCCGCTACCCGGCTGCCGCAAGGTGAGCTCCTCTCCTGCTCTTCCTCTTGCTTTTGTTTCCTTACCGTCGTTGTTGCCGCGGCACGGTGATGTCGTGAGGCGCAACACCGTACCCGTTCCCTGCGCGGTTGCCCTCCGCAGCAATCGCCGCTGTGCCGCCAGCCGTGCATGTGCCATACAGCTAGCTGGCTGTACGTGTGCATGCATGCAAGCAGCTCACATGCATGCAGCTAGCTAGCCGTGTGTATGCATATGCATGCATGCTTGTAGCTCGCCCAAGCCCTTCACCTCATCATGCGCACACCTATTTAAAAAACAAAACCTGTACGTGAGGAGCTAAGGGCGGTCCCACCCGTCAGACCTTTTTCCTTTTCTTTGTTTTAAAACTTTTCCAATCTTTTGAATTCTGTATCTCCCTCGTTTTAAGTCGGATTTGAACGAAACTTTCGTCAAAATCTTTCTAAAATCAAGATCTACGCAATGGCACTGGTTTGGTTTTTTTTTGATTCTTTCTGAAATTTTTGGCTCTTTTTTTTGTGTTAGTGAGTAGTTTGTGACGTTAGTATTCAACCGGACAGGGTACATCTGCGAGGAGAAAACTGAGCTAATTGAGAACGAACCCCCAATTGAGTAAGACAAGTCACTACGCCCCCTTCCTCGAACATGTTGATCCTATTTTTATAAATGTGTTGATTACAAATAAAATTGTATACTAATTATAAAATGTGCACCTACACTTGTTTAAGCCTTACCTTTGATATTGTTTATCTTTATGTATTTACACACCTTTGTTACCTAAGTATATTACTTTACGCGTGATTATTTACTCATTGCTTAGACGTTATACACTCCATATGTGTGATTTATGGATGTGGTTATACTGATCACTCGATGGGAGTGATTGATAGAGATCGGGTGGAGACATAAGCGCCACCCACAGCATGAAAACCTTTGTAAAAACCTAAAAACTTAATTAAACAAAAGTGATTTCTACTGGGGCGGCACGGATAGAATATGGGTGGTTTTGGAAACGGTAAGCCGCCGACCCTGGTCAGTTAAGGACCGAGTCAAGAAGCTAAGCAGGAAACGAACCGAGTACGACCACACTTCTTGAGTGGGGTTAGACCCGGTGGACTAGGTTATTCTCGTGGGGTGGCACCCCAGACATGGTAGGTTCTGGATATCGGTATGGAAATGTGGAAGTGTGTGGTTTAATGACGTCAAGCTTTATATATGTATAATGTAACCTTCAATCTCGGGAGCGCCAGGACTCCCCTCACAACCGGCTCGAGGTAGGAATGTGGCGCCGGGGGTGCAATGGGGATTCATAGTCCTTGGAGCGGGTGCCGCCATGCGAGAGTAGTTGAAAAACCGGGCCGTGACAAGTCTCATGTGTTGGGTGCGTCACGGAGTGTGGGATTAAAAGCGTACATCCATTGCAGTGTGAGTAAATTAAACTATTTAAATAGCCATGCTTGCGGTTAATGAGCGCCGGGACTTGTATTACTCTTGATTAGCCTCGTCAATTTGTAATATTGCTTAAAATATGATGGATATGGAAGGTGTGACCTTGCCTGATGTGCAAAAAGGTCGTAGTGGTTAAAACTGTGGAAATTGGATGCGAGGGTAAATCGGACCAAGCGAGGCTTGGGGAAGGTGGATGAACCCTCGCAGGTTAATGATAACTTCAACTTAACGTGGTTTTCAGTTAAAACTGTTATGGCATAGGTTTGTGAAATAATTTGTGAAAACTAGTTTTATGCAAATAAACTAAGCCATCCTTGAACCCCTATGAACATTATATGCATTCTGTAGTGGTGGCTTGTTGAGTACGGTTGGTACTCACTCTTGCTTATTTAAATTTTTTTTAGAAAAAGGTGTTGGTGTCGATCTGTGCATGTGCTATGCTGGCAAGGAGTTACCAAGGACGGCGGAATAGGGACCTAGGTTCACCAGTCGATGCGTGTGGGATAAAATGGGCCGCTGCTGCTTCGCTTCCACTACCTCATTTATTTGTGTTGGTATTTTGTGTTGTTGTTGACCATGCTTGGTCTATTCGGATCCCATTTAGGCTATCCTTATATTATTAATAGATTGTAAGACCTGTATGACGATGTCAGCTTGTGATATACAACTGTGCCATGTGTGTACCATCTACTGATCCAGGGAATGGTATTGTAATATACATGGGATTTCCGGTATACAAAACCGGGGGCCCACACCACCGTTGGAGAACGTGAGAGAGAGGACATTGGGAGAGGTGGGGAGAGGAGGATAGAGGGAAAAGTTTTATATATGTCCTATGGGTCCAACGTTTATTTGTTATGATTGTAATAGCACGTAGATGCCACGTCGAATGAAGATCAGGTCAATGCGACATGTGGATGTCACGTCAGCAAAAACCGTCCTCAAAACAATCGAGGAAGTTATTTTAAACGGTTTTAATAGTTAGAGGGATCAATATATTGTCGAGCACGTCGAAACTTATATTATCCAGTGCCATTTGTGATTACCACATGGTCTTGATGAATGGGATTCATACACGCATAATAGCCATTCAAGCCTCAATGTGCATAATAACAAGTAACACCATCCAATATAAATTGCGAAGTACTGAATAGTGAGCAAAAGAGATATTGCTGGGACTCACGCGTGCCAATCAACTTCAGCCTAGAATGTGCTTGTCAAACCACTCAAAGGTGGCGATCGGATGTGTTACACACCCAGGAGACTTGACTAAGTTGCATGAGCTCTGTAATATCTCTATTGATCAAAATCCTTACTCATGTCTTAGGAAGTTCTACAAATATAAAACGTACCAAAACACTTTCATCTAGCATTTGATATCCATACAAAGGTAGTCCTAATTCATAGATAATTTAGTGTCTTAGGTTTATTATACATATGACCGACCGGCCAAATAGTTAGCAGTTTAGCGAAAGCATCTTTTTACCCAAAAGATCTTTTATGCAACCGACTAGGGTAGACCCTAGTTAGAACTGTCCTGAAAATTGGAACTATCTCCAACAAAGCACTCATCATCAATAAAGGCCTCACCTACATTTGAGTCTAAAATAACAAAACAAAAATACAACAATAATAGCAAGAGTCAGTACATTATAAATAATGTACTAGCATCGTCAATCCTAACATACATGCATGGCATATTCAAAGGAATGGCCCATATTAGTTTATTTTCAGCACAAAGCAAGTTTTGATTTCACAAGTCATTTTCTAAATGGAGTTGAGCAAGTAAATTTCAGCAAGCATATGTATATCATTGTGGCATCATAATCATAGGGTAAAATCATACATAGTATACTACTTGGTGCTATCCAAAGCAACAAGTACATGAATCATTTCAAATCATTTCTCAACATTATTTCACAAAGTGCATAAATTAAGAGTAGCAAGTGAAAAGATTAAAACATAAGTCTATACTCAACACATGTCCTTATGCCGCTCATAACCGTGAGCACGACTAACTGATTAGTTTAAACTCTGTAGAGCCCGTACACTGTACCCACATGATGCGAAATAGTAATCATGTAAAACATGCCACACGATACCAAAGTATCCTATTTACTACTCACAACACAGCCGTTACATTACTCACGATTTAACCTTGCATCAACACGATAGGTGTGATTTCGTCTTAGGCATATGACCTAGAACCGTTAGGAGGCGGGCCCACGCCTAAACCTAACACCGTGGTAACGAAAACATCCTTTCCCACCATGAGACACCATATCATTGTATTGGACAGACTTAGACGTCTAAACTACGATACATGTAGATAGGTAGTTCCTATGAATCATCGCTAAGACTAATTCATACTACAACGGTCTACCAAAATGCAAGGCTAAATAATGGGCAATTTAGTAAGCCATGGCTACCCTATAATAGCATATGTGGTCGTACTATAAACACAAGTGATTGACATCGACTGAAGTCCTTAGAACGTCTTAGGCATACACTCCCCCTATCAGTACACAACTAAGCACCATATGTGTACCACTTGCTACCTAAGACTTAAATAATCTTTTCCATTATTTTGGTTCGCAAATAAATACATGTTCACTTTCAGTCTAGAGATATTTAAAATCAAATTTCAAATATTAGAAATGCCCATAATGATAGTGTTTAATTTTAATCTAGGCATTGCTAAGCTAGCACGTCAGTAGATCATGTTTACAAGTGTTTTTTAAAGGAACATCACATATTTTATCCTAAAGGTGTGAATCAGTAAGTGATGTTTTTCAAATGGATAACATGCAAGATTTTAGGCATAGCTACTTCAAATTAGATTCCAATCATTTAATTTAAAATTAAACATGCATCTTTTCAAACAACGTTTTTATCCTTCAAACATAGGATAAATATGGTCAAAGAGAGAAGGAAAGTGGCTTGCCTTGCTCTTGCTCCACACCCTGCTCAGTTATATAGTGAATTTCCTCAACAAATGTTTGATCGTCGTCTAAACATACATGTGAAAACCAAATTACGATTATGCATAAAAAAATTCAACATGCTCTAAAATGAATGTTGTTTTATGGTGAATAGGTACTGTGATGACTAGATTTTTAGTGCAAGAATTTTTATTTTATCATATTCCATTTGCAAGTTATAAATTTTCAAAGTTGCAATTACTTAATTAAAACCTATTTACAATTTCGAATTTTTGAGACATAAAGCTTCATGGTTCTGCTAAGTTGAACACTTATAGATTACAAAGTACAAAAATATGAACCTAACAAAATTTAGTATGAAATTTTTAGAGCTCTAATGAATTTGTTATGAATTTCTAAAGTTATATCAATTTTTTAGTTCAACAGAAAGTGTTTTACCCCCTTTCTCTAATTTTTTTGAAACCTAAAACGTCCCGGGTCCACAAGTCAGTGGCTGTACTTTTGCGCTAATGCCCCTAGAGTTCTAACAATTAGATCCCGCAGTCCATTAGCATGTGTCCTCGGTTTTTAATCAAAAGAGTACTCAAGTTTTAGTATAATTACATCTAAGTCCCGACCCCACATGTAAGTGATTGACTACTTTGCTAAAACATCCCTGGAAGTTTTAAAAGTCTACAAAACTGGGTCCTTGCCTTGACAGGGCAGAGTAGTGGCACGGCAGCGACCTTTGCGACGTTGCCGGTGGCGAACGGTGGGGTTTCAGATGACGGGACCAAAAAGTGAAAGGAAGAGGACTCCTAGACGAAACAATCAATGGTTTTCTTGCAAGCTAAGTTGGTCCATTACGATAGCAGCAGTGATGGAAGCAGCGGCTTGGCTCGGCATGCAAGTGCATGTCGGGTTAGAGGCTTGATCTATGTGATAGCAAGCTTGCATGTGGTCCTAACGGTGTCTAGGAAGCTCACCGAAGGGCTAGCGAAGTCCGGCGAAGTTCCATTCAAAAGAATCAAGCTCGACGGTGGCGTAGCTTCACGGTCATCGTTGACGATGCGTCTCCGGTCTCGATCTATCCAAAGGGAGTGCATGCATAGGTTAAGGATGAAACAGGATGGTTCTACGCAAAAGGAATTGCACCGAAGCTCACCAGAGTGCGAGAGAGAGATGGATGGTGTCGGTGGCTGGAGATGGGGAAGACGAAGACGATCTTCCAACTCATATCATTTTGCTTCGATTCCTTGAGGGTTCTTGGTCGCCTTGAGGTGGTGAAGATGATGATGAAACGGCTTGACCGGATTTAGACTGTGGAGTCCGAGCGACGTTCTTGACTTCACGGCGGCACCCGGAGTTCACCGGTGGTTCGAGTTGACGCGGTGCGCGTTTTCGGAGATGGGCTGCACCAAATCAATGGTTCTTGGAAGGGTTAGCAACGACATAAAACGGAGAGTTCAGAACGTGTATTAAGCAAGAACGGAGCTCACCCGGTGATGATGAGCAACGACAACAATCTCGCCGGCGCCAGAAAAGACACTCTTGTTCCTAACGAATCCGAGATGGATTTCCTCGGTTCCTCCGCGAAATGAGACAAGGGCTAGAGGAAGCGAGTGGATGTCGGTCGGCGTGGTTAAATACGGCGGTCGGCAGAGAGGTGGAGGCAGAGCGCCGCTCGCCGTCGGCTGACGCGTGTGGCGTGCATGTCGCATGCGGGAGCTGCGTTGGGGTGACGTGGGCGCGGCTGTGCAACTGACGGATGGGTCCCACAACGGCCTGAGGCCCGCCTGGCAGCGAAGGTTGTGTGTGTGAGAGAGAAAAGGCTGAAAAAAACTGAGTCTGTGTCTACTGCTAGTTTCCCACTGTGTCTACTGCTAGTTTCCCACTTTGCCCTAAAGTTAAAATATTTTTCAAAGGTAATTAACTATGGGGTTCAACGGCAAAGTTGTAAAGTGTTATTTGCTCTATGGTTTGGACCAGATCCCTCAGCCAAAATGTTTTTGGTCGAATTTTAATAGGATGCCAAAGTATACTCCAGAGAATTTGCTTTTTTCCAGTTTTTGAATTGATTGAGTGATTTATTTGAGTAAGTAAATAATGTGATAAAATCTAAAACAAATTACAGTGAACTACATGCAGCTGGGTTGATCTACACAAATTTTTTCAGCTTTTCTAGCCTTACCAATTATTTTTTATAATTTGACCATTAAATTCTTTTGCATATGCCCTACAATAATTATGCACAAAAGAAACAAAAACACATGGAAGAAAAATTTATGCAACACAAAAGAGAAGACTTTATTTGCTCAACCATTAATATTACATGACTTTCATAATGGATTTAGTGGTATGTTACGTATATCTGGTTTTAACGGATATGAGTCAGATGACGTATATTTGAGCAACTCAAATGGGACCTTTTCCTTTTCTTTTCCCCGTACTGGGATGAAACGCTGGGCCGCTCGCACAACTGCAGTCCTGCAGACTGGGCCCGGCCCGCGACGCAGGGTCACGCAGCCGCATGCAAGGAAGCCGGCGCGCGCGCGCGCCAACGCCCCCCCACGTCGTCGGTTGACGCGTCCGTGAGTTGATGAGGTCTCCGTGCCGGCCGCGCCATTGCGCCAACCCAATCAATCATTCTCTCGACCGACCCGACCGCCCGACCGTGCCGTTTTTTTTTAATCGATCGATCGATCGATTGGACGGACGGATGGATGATGCCAATATGCCATGATGGGATTTGGGATGCGGGTGGTTCGTACGCCGCTGTGTGCAGTGCAGCCACCTGTGTCTGTGTGTGGTCGGTCGGGAACACGATGTGGGCTTCGCCGTAGCCTCACGACGACTCCGCGTGCAACCATTGCAAGTTGATTACTATAGTTATAATTACAAAATTTTATTTGCAAAATCGTAGTCGTGTCAAGCAGGGCACCCACGGCATTATATTTTACAAATCAATTGAAGGGTTAGCTAGTGACGTAACGATGATGATCGATCATTAGCTTTAAGGATCTGTTTGAAGGTGTTTCTGTAGCTATAATTTTTTTTTCCAGAATCAACAACTTTTCAAATAGCCCATTTTTCGTTTAGATTTTTAAAAGCTGTAGTTGTAGAATTTAAAAAATAAATTAAAAGTAGAAAACTGAAAAATCTAGATTTTATATTTTTAAAAACTGACTACTAACCAATTGTTTATTAAAATATTAAGATACCCAAAACAAACCTAAATTGCGGTAGTATCCATCGAGCGATCCGTATCACACAGTGTGTGGTTGTGCCTACATTGTGTAGTAAAGTAATATTATATTTTAATTGTACTCGACCGTGTGAACGTACGTGTGATCGAGCACTAGTTAACTACCAACATGTTGTCGAACATGTTGGTGTCTTAAGCAATCTCTCTAAGCCATTGGATTGGCTGCAAGTTGGCGTTTAATTTCACGAGCTACCCGTTCTATCGAAAGGGACAAGCTAGCTCTTCCCCTCGAGAAACAAGGGAAGAAGAAAGAGAAGTAATTAATACTTCTAAAAAGAAAAAAGAAAAATGGCTGTGTGACACGTAGAGGCAATTGTTATCGCGAAGATGCCCACGCGGGTCCGGTTACTGTGCGAGCACAGTTGCCAAGTACTTCCTCCGTTCCAAAATAAATATCATTTTGATTTTTTTTTAACGTTTGATCATTTGTTTTATTTAAAAATTAGTGTAAATATAAAAAATAATAAGTCATATTTAAAATACTTTTAATAATAAAAAAAGTCACAAATAAAATAAATAATAATTTTATAATATTTTGAATAAGACGAATGGTCAAATATTACAAACAAAAACTTAAACCGACGAGTATTTTGGAACGGAGGTAGTACCCAACATCCCAACCTAAAACTTAATTAGACCAGCTAACCCTAATTAGCCTCGCCCACGCGCAAACCAGACTTCGCCGGCAAACGTCAAGTCACTATACTATAATCGATTAATCGTACTACATACCGCTGCTAGTCAAAATCAACCCCACGTGCCATATTAACACGCTTAACTTGATGATTTGGCGTGCTTACGACAAAGTGACAAGATGCAGCGCGTTACCCTTTCAAATGTCTACAGTAATACGGTACTCCCTCCGTTTCATCTTATGTTATATAAATGGTTTGATTTTTTTTAATCAAAATTATTTAGATTTGATTAATTTATAAAAAAATAGCAACATCCCCAATATCAAATTAGCTTCGTTAAATTTAATATTAAATATATTTTGATACAACGTTTGTTTTGTATTAAAAATATTACTATATTTTATTATAAATTTAATTAAACTTAAAAAAATTTAACTAAAAAAATCAAATAACTTATAATATAAAACAGAGGTAGAAATAACTGGAAACCGAAATGAACCGGCATAATAGTAACCAACAGCAATGACTATTTCTGTGGTAGTGGTAATATAGTATACGGAGTACTACTTTCCTTCTTTCAATTGTAAGCTTAGGTTCTTAACAAAAATAGAGTATGGATTAGCAACCCGATATTCCATCAACGTTTTTTTTTCACAAATATGCATGCGAGAGAGAGGAGCAATCTATGACAAACATAATGAATCTTGGGTCCATGGGTCCTTTCACAATACTTCTCAGCTTTTAAATATTTTTAGCTTAAAAACATATTAAATTTTAGTCTAATCCTTTCTAGGCCTAATCCTTTCATTTTATAGAAAAAAGATTAGATTCATTACCACCTCTACCTGATCATCTGTTGTATTACTGGGAGGTCAGGTGTTGGTTCGTGACAAACATGCATGTGGAAGTATTGAACTGAGCTGATTGATCGAGCAATCAACGTAACTTTTTCGTCTTATAAAAAATTAATTTCTAACTACGAACATAAGTCAGAAATTGTTTTTTAAAAGGAATTACTCATATGTTTGTACTCGACTTCCGTAGTTTGCGAAATTATGTCCCTGCCCGGTGGGGCCCACCCAACCATGATGAGCTAAACACGGTGTGGTAGTACCACTCCAATCGTATGTGTACTTACCACCTGTCAACGTCGATTAACAGGTGATTATTAGGAGCGACCTTAATTATTCCATCATGAATATTAACGCTAATCTCGGACGTACAAATGGTCAGCTCCGTATACAGCAGCAGCCAGAATCTGCGGTAATCCACCGGTCGGCCGCCGGTGTCCGAATCTCAAAGCGAACGGGCCATCTCCCGGACACCTGGGCGGCTCACCGTGTCGGCCAGGTGGGGCCCCCGCCGTCTCCCGGGCCTCACGTGCACGTGGGGCCTCCAAGTGATCCTCGCGAGCAAGGTCTCCTGTCACGTGTCCACGACCGACCAGTGAGCGCCACCTCGGTCGTAATTTCCCTATCTCGTAAAAAAACCAAGTTATTGATATTGGCTTATTTTAGACATCTAAATTCGTATTAGAATGAACAAGTCCACGCCACTAACCGACGCTAGACTCTGTCACGTGGGCCCCACCGAACCGAACCGCCTAAACCAGCACATGCTCACTGCCTCACTGCACTAGTGCACTGGGCGGCGACAGCAACACGAGTTGCCTGAAATGAGCGAATCCTTTTTCTGGCTTTGAGTAATTGTGCCATTTCCAAAGCATTGAACACGAGGAAGAACACAGCGTGTGGTTTCTTTTTCTTTCTCAAATCAGCTCGCTAATATTCGGCGCGCCTCATCCCTTGCCGAAAATACAATCTTACCCTCGTGCCTTTTGCGTGCAAATTCGCAAGGTTTTCACGTTTTTTTTATCCATTTCTATGCCTTCCTTTCTCGTCGTCACGGATGTGATTAAGCTCTAATCGAGGTGTAATTAGCA
The DNA here is from genome assembly GCA_008326285.1 of Oryza officinalis. NCBI lineage: Eukaryota > Viridiplantae > Streptophyta > Magnoliopsida > Poales > Poaceae > Oryza > Oryza officinalis. Next base: position 26,609,836 of record BDMV01000008.1, read on the forward strand.
CTGACAGCTCGTGTTAACAACAGAGAAGGTTGTTGTTTAAATGGATCATCGTCGAGGAAGCTGCCAGTCGCCATCAATCATCAAGAGATTCCCCCATCGGCGACTCGACTCTCCCTCCGGGAAGCATCCCGCCGCCGACCACCCGTGCGGATCGCCACGTGTCAGCATCCGAGCCATCTATCCTCCTCGGGCAACACGTGTGCGCGCCACTCTATAAGTGGCTCGCCTTCCAAATTTCGCCGCCGCGAGACACGAGAAAGAGGGAGAGAGATCGCGCGCTTCTTCTTCTCCACCGCTTAGGTAATTTTGGGTTGCCAATCTGTGCTGCTGCGCTGTTGGAGATGACGCCGCCGCCGCCGCCGCCGCCGCGCCGCCAGATGCTGGCGCTGCCGGCGGTGTGCCCCTGCGAGGATATCTCGCCCGGGACGCTGCTGGCGTCGCTCGCCACGCTGGCGGCCGACGTCGCCGCCGGGTGCAACGTGGCTAAGCTGCCGGCGCTCCGGAGCGGCGCCGGCGTGGCCGTGCGCGTCGCCGGGTTGCTCCGGGAGTTCCTCGAGGAGGTCCGGTGGGCGGCGGCGGAGGTCCCCGGTGGCTCTGTGCTGGGGATGTCCGAGCTGCACGTGGCGTTGCAGAAGATGCGGTTCTTGCTGGAGGATTGTGGGAGGAAGGGGGCGCGGATGTGGGTGCTGATGAACGCGGAGGCGGTGGCGTCGGAGCTGCGGGTGGTGCTCGGCTCGGTGGCGACGGCGATGGACGTGCTGCCCGCCGGCGTGGTCGCGGCGTCCGACGACGCCACGGAGCTCGCGGCGCTGGTTTCGCAGCAGGCGTGGCGCGCGGCGGTGCGGCCCGATGAGGAGGACTCCCGCGCGGCGCGGAGCGTGAGGTCGATGCTGGCCCGGTTCAGGAGCGGCGTCACGCCGGACGCCCAGGACGCGAGGCTGGTGCTCGGCCGCGTCGGCATCGCCAGCTGGTGGGACTGCTCCCAGGAGGTGTCCTTCCTGGAGGCCGAGATGTTCGAGAGGCTGGAGGCCGGCGGCGAGAACGACAACGACCTCGTGCTCATCAGCGGCCTCATGGCGTTCCTGCTCTACTGCCGCGTCGTCCTGTTCGACCGCATTGATTATGGCAAGGCTGATGAGCCGGCGCCGGCATCGGCGTCGGTGCCGAGGGCGGCGATCTACTTGGCGCCAATCAGCCCGGAGGCGCTGCAATGCCCGATAACGCTGGAGCTGATGAGTGATCCGGTGACATTGGCCACCGGCCAGACCTACGACCGCCCGTCGATCAAGCGCTGGGTGAAGAGCGGGTGCCGGACGTGCCCCGTCACCGGCGAGAAGCTCCGCAGGGCCGACGTCGTGCCGAACGTCGCAGTGCGCGGGATCGTCGAGCAGCTGCTGCTCAGCAACGGCGTCTCGCTCCACGAGCCGAGCAGCAAGCACCGGTGCGCGGTCGACAAGACGGCCTCGCCGTTCGGCGCGGCGGCAGCCGGCGGCGCGCGCCTCGCCGTGGCGTTCCTCGTGTCCAAGCTCTTCCGTGGCACGCCGGAGGAGCAGAAGAAGGCGACGTACGAGGCCAGGAAGCTGTCGAAGCGCAACGTGTTCCACCGGGCGTGCCTCGTAGACGCCGGCGCCGTGCCGTGGCTGCTCCACCTCCTCTCCTCCCCGGACGCCTCCGTCCAGGACAATGCCGTGGCTGGCCTCCTCAACCTCTCGAAGCACCCAGCCGGCAGGAGGGCGCTTGTCGAGGCCGGCGGGCTGGGCCTCATCGTCGACGCCGTGAACGTGGCAGCCAAGGTGGAGGCGCAGCAGAACGCTGCGGCGATCCTGTTCTACCTCTCGTCGAACACCGACTACTGCGACGAGATCAGCCGCATCCCGGAGGCGATCCCGACGCTGGTGCACCTCATGCGGGAGGGCACGTACCGCGGCCGGAAGAACGCGCTGGTGAGCCTCTACGGCGTGCTCCAGCGCGGCGCGAGCAGCCAAGGCAAGGCGGTGTCCGCCGGCGCCGTGGCGGCGCTCGCGTCCCTGCTGTCCAGCGACCGCGACGACCTCGCCAACGACGCCGTCGCGCTGCTGGCGAGGCTCGCCGAGCAGCCCGTCGGCGCGGCGGCCGTCCTGTCCAGCTCGGCGCTCGTCACGCGGCTCGTCGACTTCCTCGGCGCGTCGGCGTCGCGGTCGGCCAAGGACCACTGCGCGTCGCTGCTGGCGTCGCTGTGCCGGCACGGCGGCGACGCGGTGGTCGCGCTGCTGGGGAAGACGCCGGGGCTGATGCCGTCGCTGTACGCGCTCATCGCCGACGGCGGCCCGCAGGGGAGCAAGAAGGCGAGGTGGCTCGTCAACGAAATCCACCGGCATTACGAGCAGCGGCCGCAGCCGGTGGCCGCGCCGCCGGCCGGCGACCGTGTCATTCGAGTATAGTACACGAATCCCTTTTTTCTCTTTTTCTCGAGAAATGTATAGTACACACACGAGCTTTGTGGTGTATACGGTGTACATTTGAATTTGGATTTTTTTGGGATGTAAATATTCTCTGTCCCGGCTTGAATTTTTGAAGAGCAGGGATGGATTTTGATTTTTCGTTTTACTCCACTGTGATACACGCACGCAAGTACATGTATTTATGTGTGTATAGTTGTACAGACACAATAATGTATAATTGTACGAGTGACTAAAGTGGTTTGCAACTCTGCATTTTTCTTCTCTCTGTTGAAGTGTTCTCCGGGCAAAAGATGGTGATTAGTTACTGTGATACAATTTGATACGTTGCTTGACGGACTTTGTTTGGGATTGCGCATGCTATTCCGAAGGCGTAAGCGAGCAACCTCTGCTTTGGAGGTGTCGTTTGAAGAAGCGAAATGATGTTCTCTCGATCGATCGTAATAGTAATATCTTAGGTTCACCAAACCGTTTTAAATAAGATTATCATCGTGCAATGATTTAACGGTTATCGTGATAACCACGAATGAGGTTATCATTATCCAATGATTTAACGGTTATCGTGATAACCGCGTGGTTACCATGAGATATATCGTAGTTTTAAAAACTAAAAAGATTATTGCACATGATAACCATGATAATCGTGCAACAACCACACGGTTTTATAAACCTGCTTGCTTCGTAAAGTTATGGTTGCTTGTAATGCTGACCTACTGTTTTCTGAAGAAAAATATTGAGTATTTGAGTATAGTCTGTTTGTATAGGTTGAAATTATGATATCTAAATAAACGTATAAATTTAGACATAAGCCCGTCTAGCTCAGTTGGTAGAGCGCAAGGCTCTTAACCTTGTGGTCGTGGGTTCGAGCCCCACGGTGGGCGTAATATTTTTATTGATTATTAAGCTTCGCTCTTAGCATTCGGGAAATTAATTAGTTCAATTCAAAATAGCCTTCTGATACACACACGTTTTAAGGCTATTTTAGGCACTGCTTGTAAAATAATTAATTAAGGATTAGCTAATTTTTTTTAAAAATAGATTAATATGATTTTTTTAGAGAAACTTTCTTATAGAAAACTTTTGAAGCACCGTTTAGGAGTTTAAAAAACGTGCGTACGAAAAAGAGAAAGATGAGTTAGGAAAGAAGAAGTAAGAACATAGTCTAATTGTAGTTTGTGCAATTTCTCAAAAATATATAGTGTTGAGGTGGAGGCGTGTCTTGATTACTTTTTCTTCGTAAAGATTTATAGTATTAACATATATCTAAATGTTAAGTTTTTATATTTTAAAATGAAAGAAGTAAGATTTAAGAAGCATTATGACAAAATAGCAGGCTTGTCTTCTCATCCATGTCTGTAGGGTGTGAGACAGTGCGAATAGATTGATGACATAATCAAAGCTGCTTTCTTGTTTAATCCTTGATTAGTTGATTAGCTCTGCTAAACCCAACAATCCAACACAACCAACTAAAATACACAGGCATTAGGCAGATTCTTCTCCGAAGCATATCATAATAGGAGTACTACGTATAAAGTTCCATTAAGGCATTAACCCAACATCAACGAGCCAAAAATACAAGTCCAGCTTCTGCCGCGAAGCATCCCTTGAAACCGGAGTTTTTTTTTTCTCGTTTTTGGACACGCTTCAGGTCATATGTGTTTCATTTCGATGAATCTTTATTATAGAAGACTTTGAACAACGGAGGGACAATAATAATTTATATGTAGATTCTTCCGTGTGGTTGTGCTTGGTGTTCATACTATATATATGGATTTCGCTAGAAAATGAAATGAATGAAATCATGACATATGACCGGTGATTTAAATGATCTCATGGTATGTGCTCGGTGGAACATCAACGTCCTTACATATAGCATTTTCCTGGTGGAAAATATGTTGTAATGGCTACCCGTCAAACTCTTTGGAATTATAATTGAATGCCCTTTAAGGCCAAAAAAGAAAGAAAACATCTGTCCTTTAAAGCCAAAAAAAACCATCCGTCCTTTCTCATTAGATCAGATAATATCCTGGCTACTGCAATTAATTAAGAAAAACAAGGCTCTGTCTTGACACTCCTTCAGATTATAACTCAAAGAGAATTTAAATGTTAAATTTTGCTTTTAAGAATAATTTTTAAGTGGAATATTCGTTTCTTACTTATCAGATTATTAAAGTTTTGAGTAAATCAGACGTACATGCAAATCCATATTTAGTATTAGCATTACATGCTTATTTACCACACACAAAATTGCATATTTTTGGTTGGCATGTCATTTCTTGTCGTCACAAATTACATTTGTATGGAAGAACATGCTTGTACTCAACAGGAGGTGAATTATTGGATCTCTACATCTGCTTTGGTCCCTAGGGACCAGAACTTAATTCTAGAACCAATTTAAGGATTTATTGGTTGTTTTGATCGCTCTGACTTGGCTTTAATTAGAACTTAGAACTATAAAAATTAGTATTACCTGATAATTTTTTTGTTGGATATTATATAAACTACAGAAAAGAATGTTTTTGAAAGCAAAAAGGGAGTCCAGTTCGATCCGCTGTGAATCCGACTAAAGTGAGGATATTGTCAGTATTTTCTAAAACCCGACATATGTGGATTAGGATACGTATTCCTAAAATATAGGGATATGAGTTCATTGAATTTTTATATGGATTATTAAACAAAATGCTATTTGAATAATCTGATTTTATAAGGAAATATCATCACACTATATGATAAAACCATACACCATCATAGTCTAATCAAGTGGCTAGTCTATTTTTTTAAAACTTCATTATTGCTTTTCTTTATCCATTATATATTCCTTATTGTTTGATAATTTTGATCCGTTTCTAAGTTGAGCCTGCTCCGACTCCATACCTTTTCTGTCATCTGTATTCATACCTAGTCTGAATCCGAAAACAATATGGTGTAGCACATAGCATGACCATTATCCATCCAATTTCACTCTATTTTCATCCATATAGCCCAAGACCTAATTAAGCTGTGGATAAGTAGATGGAATAAATCCACTTTATGTCTCTCATATTTTCATCGAGTTTAAATCACATCCTCGAACCGCAGTACCAGAAATCTTAACCCTTCAACTTGTAAAACCGGATTATATTAGGTCCTTCGTCAGTATAGAAGATTGGTTTCGTTGATGTGACAAACGAGTCAGCGTGGGATCCACGTAAGTCACACAAAAAATATAAACGAAGTAGTTGATGTGACAAACGAGTCAGCGTGGGATCCACGTAAGTCACACAAAAAATATAAACGACTTCGTTTATATTTTTTGGTCGTTTATATTTTTTGTGTGACTTACGTGGATCCCACGCTGACTCGTTTGTCACATCAACGAAACCAGCCTTGTATAACACCAGATGACCCTAATTTAACCGGGGTCAAGAATTTGGGATGTTATTTGAACTCGATGAAAAGATGAGGGAAGTAAAGTGGACTTATCAAATAGGCCTACCATAAAAAAGCCCTCTAATTCTCTGGGCTGAGCTATACTCAACGGGAACGTTACGCGAGGCCCACCATAAAAAACCCATCTCCCTCCGCACCCGGATGTACAGTATCATCATTTCCCTCAGATTTGGTTTAGTCCAAAACCAGAAGCCTAGGCCCCCGAACTAAACTGAAAAGAAAAAGAAAAAAAAAGAGATAACTGCATGTGCTACTGTATGATTTATATTTGTGTAGATATTCGCAACACTTGTGCCTACCGGTCTACCCATATTGCCCGTCAGGGTAGCAATTTGTGTGCTTTTTCTGTACCTCCCTCTGGCTGTGTTTTCTTCTCTAAATCTAAACACACTAGATTCTTCAGTTTGTCTGAACACGAGGAGGCAGGATTTTTATCATGGGTGTACAGAACTGATTAATGAGCTGAAATATTATGTCTTTGTAGCGAAAAATTATGAGCAAATAGTTCTACATGTGGTTTAATGAGGTGAAATTGATGTTTCAAGTGAAAACCCATCTATTTGGTCAAAATTATAGTAGTATAATTTGACAGAAATACCGTAGCTTTGACTTTTAGTAAAAAACTTGGGCGTGCATTTGTACACCCATGACCCTATACTGCCTCCGCCCATGACACTGAGAAATATAACTGCAGATGCCAAAGATAATCTGTAGGCAGCAAGTTGACAACCTTAGTTACTAGTATAAAACTCTTCTTTATTTACTGAAATTGGCATGGTGTTAAAACAACTACTAGTATAATCCACTACAAACGATGATAAACCAAAGGTTCTAAACCACCACAAATGCATGATAAACCAAATGAGTTAAGACGCCAATTTGTAGCTTGGAAGCAAGATGATCTCTCAGCTGAACAAGTGGCAGCGAGTTCACTGGCTAGCTTAAATGCTCAATTAGAGACCAGGTCAGCACGAGCTATCCTTTCTCTGACTATCTCTACAGAGTAATCTTATCACCTGTAAAACATGCAGTCACGTTCGACGTACGTACGCTGGTTGCAAATTGCATTTGCTCAACATTTCATAAAACAGTTGACCACCAATTTTTCTTTACAGACTGGCATCGTTTACTGTTAATTAAGCACCGTAACAACTATAATTACTTTCTCATCTTAAAATATAAAAAAATTTAAATATATGTGTCATATTTATCTAAATTTTTTTATATTTTAAAATAAAGAGTACCATTGATAAATCTCTTTCTCTGAGCTAGCCACGACACCTGTAACATTTGGTCTGTCTGAAATATTCCTGTCACCAAAGAATAGAGTTTGCGTGTAAGCTTCCTCCTGGCTTTCCCTGACAAGAACACCATAATAAATTCCGGTTTGCAGCGGACGCATGCAAAACATTGTTTACTATTTCATTGGTTTTAAAATATAAAAGATTTTAAATTGATGAGACATATTCTAATGTTATAAATTTAAACAGAGAGTCTGTCAGAATGTCTAGGTTCATAGCACTAGGATGTATCTCATTCATTCAAAATCTTTTAAATTTTGAAACGAAGAAAGTATGACATTTTTTTATTTTAAAACAAATCAACTTTGCATATTTTGATCAGCGATTAGTCAGATTTAAGTGTAGTATAAAGGTTCTATCAAGAATGAGCTTTATAAGAAATCAAAGTGAAAATTTAAACTTAAAAGAAATCAATGCAAAGTTTAATCTTAAAAGACTTACTTTAATCATAAAACGTTTTATCGGGGGTAATATTTATTATTGCTCAACACATGGAATTATTCCAATCTTTCGAGTATCATTCATGATCCCGTCTATATCATATCGTGTATGAATACATGACACCTTCAAAACATACAACTTGAACAACACAACTTATGACAAAACACGTACTTAATTGCACATAATTAACATATAACGGTGAATAAAAATAGGGCAAAAGAAAGAACGGAGAGGAGGATCTCAAGGTCACTTGATTCATTCATTCATTCATTCATAGCATGGCTTCATGCTTCCATCAGCTCCAGAACCAGGCGGTCCAGCTGCCGAGCTGCGCCTCCTCGTCGGCGGCGTCGTGGTGCACAACTCCGGCGGCGCCGAACATGGCGTCGTCGTCGGGGAGGTCGAAGCTGCAGCCCTCGTCGCTGACCGCGCCGCCGTCCTCCTCCTCGGACGAGAGAGCGTTGTGCCCGGCGCAGTCGCGCTCGTACGCCTCCGCGGCGTCGGCGAAGTATGCCGACTCGCAGCTGAGGTGGTCGTTGGCGCCCTCGGTGACGTCGAAGACCATCACGGCCGCGCCGCCACCGTCGTCGTCATTGGTGCCGCCGCTGCTGAGGAGATCATCTTTAAGTTGCTGCTGCTGCTGCTGCAGGACGGCCAGCGGCGCCGCCAACGCGTCGTCGACGGTGGCGAAGCCCGTGGTTGACGCGGCCTCTGTGTGCTCGTCCGGCTGGTCGACCTCCTGCGCCGCGGTGGTGATGGTCGCTGACGATGGCGACGTCTCCTTGTCTCGCAGCTTCTCGGTTAGTGAGATTACCTGTGACATTAAGCATTACTGTGAGGGGCTATTCAGAAAGGGGGCAAACTTTTGAAATTTGTAAAGATTTTGGCTGAATTTGAACAAAATATGGTAAATTCAAAAAAATCTGAAGTAAATTCAGGAGAAATAATTTCCAGGGGATCCGAAATCCCCAAAATCTTAAACCAAAATATTGAACCCTGCCGGTGTCCCAATATACTGAATTACTGATAATGCTCAAGACATGATATCATTTCTATGAATAAGCAGTTTTATCATAGGTTTTGTAGTTGGGACCCAATGCTTACACTGTACCCCAATGTAAAGCATAGCATATATGCTGATAACTTTGCCGGCATCGCTGTTTGAATCTGATCCACCGGCCAGGTACATGCAGGCATGTGTGTGATCTAGCCTCAAGATTTGTGATGTTTGGTCTAAGACACAGCATGTGACGCTCGTGTACAACTCGAGGCATTACACAAAACTGATTTGTGAAACACCTGAAGCGTAGCTAGATCTACTATTTCTCTTGTTGCAAAATGCAAAGTGTAGGTGAATTAATTCACTAATCCGAGTTCAGTTTTACTATTTTTCTTGTTGCAAAAAGGAGAGCCGGTGATTAGGGGACTTCAAAGAAATGCTAGTACTACGCAAGAAAATGTTAATGGTATTTTCAAAATTTCCCTGGTTAACTTTTTCATTTCTAATCATGTTCTCCAAAGTCCATGTTGGACAATTTCAATAGATAATCTCACAGTACATAATGTCTGTCCTTCGCTATATATATCTATCTCGATTCTCGAGTACCCTGTACTCTGGATAAAGTTGTACATCTAGCTGGTACTAGTAAATAGCAGTTGTAGCGGCTGCCATTTGGTAAAATCCATGACTAATATGCTATCTAAATGATAATTTGTAAGTAAATTAAGCACTAGTCTACAAAAGTAATCTTGTCTTATATAAACTGATGATATGTACAGAATTTATTTATATTTTTCAGTGGTTTTCCTTATTCCGCTATTGGAATGTAGTGTTCGCGATATCACCTGCTATTCGCCAAAAATCCAATACCGTGCTGCTATCCACTATTTATACCTGCGTGACATGAATTTTACTTCCATGCATGTGAGCTAAGTTCGCTTCTATAATATATATGAACCTTTGGTCCAACCAGTTTTGATCAATGATCAACTATTGAACCACCGTTGAGATTCCAAGTGCCCAAGTTAATACTACTGGATATCAAGAACATGCTAGTTTGCCAGTTGGTTGCTAATCTAACAGTATACCACAGCTAACAGAATCGAGCCCCCCCCCCTCTAACAACATGTTAGGTACATGATATCTCGCTTGCTGATTCTAACGATGACGGTATCAACCAACTATGCACCCGGTGGGTAAAAGAACTTGAATGATTACTCCTTATATTAAGATAAAAAATTTCTTCAAATTATGATGTTTTCTCCTTTTCTTTCTCATGAAGTCAGCATGTTCTAGATTAACTACTTCCAATTGAAAATAAATGATGGTTTCACCATTTTTGCAACTTAATTCAAGAAGCCCTGTTTAGTAATTTGAACAAAACATACCATTATTTTGTACAAATAAACATCTGTTCTAGCTTGGTGAAATACTGGCCAGCTTGAAAGGCCAACCGTTACTATAAGCTAAAGGCACTTGACGGAAGCAAAAAATAATAATATAAGCGTTTCAAGGCCAAGGCTGATGTACGAGAAAGACAAAAATACAGAACTACAAAAAAAACCTAATGGGAGACGCCATTATAGGTGTCGTTACATAAAAAAAAAAGGCACATATAAGACTTTTCTCATCTTACCCTGGGTTTACAAATAAAAACCGACACATATAACCCCTTACATGTGTCGGTTTACTTAAAAAAAAGGCACGGCACTTATGAGAGGTTATATAATCTCTAAATTAATTCTAAAAATAAAATCTAAATTTTAAAATTGACTGTGGCTTAAGTACCAACCAAGCCTACTGTGAAACGGACCAAGCATATGAAATTGAATTCACGTGATTACACGAGCTGAGAAAAAAAAAGCAAATCTAGTCGTTGGGATATATTAAAAAAAAGGCGAGAAATATGTGGGTGCTGCTTAGATTACCCGTGCTTAGATAAAAATGTTCATAACCTCTATCTCAGAATTAGTTAATCTAATATAAGATGTGACATATCTAATAATACAAATTTAGATATCTAATATAAGATGTGACATATCTAATACTATAAATTTAAATATATGTTATATTTCATATTAGATTAAGACAAATGAAATAGATACCTAACCACTGTGGAGTTTGATAAAAAACGGACTTAAAACGCATCGAGTAGTGGGTCGCCGCTGATCGCTATCCAATCAAAGGCGCCAAAAGTGGAATCTTATTTTACAAGTGCGGTGTATTTTTACAAAAGGGGACCTATTTTCCACTCAAATCCTTACACTTTCACAAAATTAAACTACAGTACTACCCTTTTGCACCGAAGCCCCCAAACTTGTTCGAATTTTAAAAGAACGGTCCTTCGATCTACTACTGCTTAACTGAGGTGAAGTTTGTGGGAGAACTAGTGTGATACCTGCGCGCGGAGGCGGTCGTTGTCGGAGAGGAGGCCATGGTGGTCGGCGGCGAGGGCGTCGTAGGCGGCCTTGAGGCGGTCAAAGTCGTGCTCGAGCTGCTTGGTCTTCCAGCGGGCGCGGCGGTTCTGGAACCAGACGGCGACCTGCCGGGGCGCCATGCCGAGGCGGCGGGCCAGCTCCGTCTTCCGCTCCGGCTCCAGCTTGTTCTCCTCCTCGAAGCTCCGCTCCAGCATCTGCACCTGCTCCGCCGTCAGCCGCCGCTTCTTCTCCGGCGCCTGCTCGTCGTAGTACTCCTCCTCCAGGAGCTCCTCGTGCGTCGTGAAGAACGGCCGCTTGCCCCCCGCCGCCGCCGACGACCGCGATTCCTCCATCCCCAGCACCGCCGCCGGCACGCCTGCGTAGCACGCGTCACCCGCTTCTCGTCACCGGCGACGACGACGACGACATCGATCTCTATTTGATTAATTCATATCTCAATTTACCTCGGAAGAAGCCGCTGCTGTTGGCGCCGCCGCCGCCGCCGAAGAGAAGCATCTGCGCGCCGCCGCCGCACGCCCGCCGCGCCACGCCAGAGTCGAACACGACGCGGCCGGGATCCATGCTCCCTCTCCCCTTCTCAAGAACCCAAGAAAACCCGATCTCCAAGCTGCTCCTGTTCACGCACGTGCACTTCACCTACCACCCCGCGCGCACCAGCAGTCGCCGCCGGCTCGCCGCCCTCCGCCGCCCGAGAGGGCGTGGGCTTAGAAGGAAGAGGCGACCTTATGGCGGAAGAAGCTGGTGCTCCACAGCATGCGCGTCGACGTCTTCATGGGGTACAGCGAGAACCCCATGCCGCCGCCGATGGAGGAGAAAAAAAAAGACAGCTTTCTCCGGCGAGGTGCTCCTCCCGTTGGCCGGGATGTAAATATATTATTTCAGAGGGGGCTCAATGTGAAAAATGGGCAGGTGATGGGAGAGGTGGCAGGGCAGCAGATGCGAAATGTCTCACTCTTTTTTTTCCTTTTATTTTTTGGATTTTTTGGCTTCTGAATTTTGTTGCTAAAGTTGAGAGCCACCGGGGGGTTGGGTTTATGTAGGCAAGAGAAGGGTAAGGATTTGACGAAAATGCCCCTGATTAGCGGGTGGCTTTGCCTCCTAATTGGGGATTTGGCGGCATCTTAGTGTTAATTAATGTGGTTTGAGGGATCTAAGGTGCCACTGATCGCGGATCTTAAGACACTTGTTCTAGGTTTAAGCGAGGGCAACTATGTTGGATTACCAAATAGTACTCCCCAAGTAGCTTAATTAAAAAAAAGGAGTGATCTCAACATGAAAAGAAAAAGGAAATAATATTTATATGTGCATACAGCCTAGCATGATAAAAGACCATATGCATTTATATAGTGCATACTTTTATCAGCTTAGTTTGTGATATTTTTGAGATATACCTAAGTTTGAAGATGATGGGTACGGTTTTCTTTTTTTTTCTAATTATGATAGGGTTGTCACACTTGAAGCAAATTACTAATGTTTTTATCGGCTACTTTCTCAGTTTCATATTATAAGTCGTTTAATTTTTTTCTTAGTCAAAGTTCTTTAGGTTTAACCAACTTTATAAAAAAAATTAGCAACATTTATGACACGAAATTAGTTTCATTAAATTTAACATTGAATATATTTTAATATAATGTTTATTTTGTATATTTTGTTACATACTTGATCAAATTTTAAAAAGTTTGACTTAAAGTCAAACGACTTGTAATATGAAACGAAGGGAGTAGCAAATTAAATCACAAAGAATTGGATATACACTAAGAATATGTATCTTGTCACATGACACGTGGGGCCCAGCAAAAAGGATATGTCAAGAAACATGATCCTCACATTCCTCATCCCTGAGCTGGCTTTCCCTCCGTTGCAATTTGTTATCTTTTGTCTGATTGATAATCTGTGTGTGTGTAGGCTCACAGTAATATCTCTTTTTCGTAGATTTCACAGGGGACAGTGCTCAGCTATAATTCAGAATTATTAGTTCCAAAATTGTTGGTTTATGAGATCTAACTTATAGTACATAGTATTATCGTAGGGATCATGCTTCATCTACATTCACCTCTTGTAAGCCAAGTAGACACTTCATTATAAGTGAAAACCGCTCTCGTAAAAAAAACTACATGTATAGCGATTATTGTCGGTTGTCATCTGTAAAATTTTTCCTCAAAAGTTCTATCAGTCGAAATACGTTTTTATGAGTAAATTTCACAATACTATGGGTATTTTGATAAATTATTTATTTTAGTACATATATATTTATGAGTAATTTTGACAATACTATAGATATTTTGACAAAATTATTGATTTTAGTATATATATAATTAATCTACAAATTTGACATTAAAATTATTATAAAACTACGTATTTCAGCCATATTATCGCAAAATAAAATATTAAGAAATAAAATAAAAAAGCTAAATATTTTAATGGTTGATCATTACCACATTTGTCATAATGGAATTTAAAAAATATATAGTTTTGCGATAGAATTGCCGCTTAATATATATTTTTTTTAGAAATAACACTTTTTTAATAGAAAATTATCAAAATATAGTTCGGTCACCCAAAATCACAAGTTTAGCACCCTGTCGAACAACCAAAATTCGATACGATAGAACACATATCGAACAATGGTTGTTTGATAGGTACCCCTATCGAATAGCGGCGGTTCAACTGGGTAGTATGATTTTTTTCAATTCTTTATGATGCATGTGTGTATGAGCTACCGTGTATCAGGGACCCATTGAACACTCAATGTTCGACAGACCATTCTATATGCATGTGAGTAGGATCAATCGAACTCTCAAAGTTTGATAGGCCTCCATGCATGCATGCACTGTTTTTTTATCTGGCTAACTAACCTGTCGAACGACTGTTGTTCGATAGGTACCTTGTCAAACTTTGTTTGTTCGATAAGTTGCTAAATTTGTGATTTCAACAGATCAATTTATATTTTTGGAATTTTTATTAAAATAGTATTATTTTTTAAAAAATTCCTTAATATATAGACATATAGTTTCATGACAGTATGGCTTAAATACGAAGTTTTGTGATAATTTGATACTAATATCTAGTTTTATGATATTGTGCCTTAAATAAATAGTTCTCCAATAGTTTTAATTGTTAAAGTATCGTCACTTTTACAAAATTTATTCCATCCTTATATTTGCCTGTTGATTTGAAGTAAAATCCAAAACAAACTTAGATCAGCTTCTCGGCTCCTTGTTTGATGTTTGTTAGGTCCCCGTGACCTAATTAGATAGCCTGATATTTATATTTTTTAAATGAATATCCTGCTAAATAAAATTGGCACATAGATGAGCAAAACTAGTTGCAGCCAAGAATTATAAAATTTCTGCCCATGCATGCTAATTAAGCCAGTAGCTAGCTAGCTAATTACCACCCACTCCCGTCGTTAATCTCACATTAGCAGAGTAATATCAAAATTAATAACTCTTTTTTTTTGCAGCAGCAGTACAAATTGGTCGTTTTCTTCCCAGTCGGCTGGTTCAGCGAATGAGTAGCGGCTTGCGTGCAGCCGCTAGCCCTAGGCGCATTTTGATAATTTCGAAACGGCTAGGAAACCCAATGACGTCATCGGCACGCGCAGACAGCGACCTCGGCGCTGACGTGGACAAAAGTTAGCAGCTTTAAACTCGGGGTTTAAGTGTTTAACCTTACTTAATTGACTTTTTGTGTTTGTAGGAGCAAAAATGACTGGTTCACAGTGCATGATGGGGAATGGGTTTATTTTTGCCTTACCTCAGCTGATGATGATGTGTGTATTTGGATGAGCTGGTGAAAGAAAACCATGCTGCCCCTGGTATTTGGATATACCAGTACCCTGTATTTACTTTTTCATGGATATGTTTGATCGTAAATAGATGTGGGTTGGCAAAAGAGAATTATCCAAAATTATGGACGAGTGTGGGTCGAGTCAGGGCGACATATCGACTTGTCCTGGATTATTCTATGTAGAACATCAAATGCATATATTTTGATAAGATGTAACCAAATGAAAATTTTGTTCATGTGTTGTTGTGGAAAATTTATGCCATGAAATGATAAACATAAGATATATCATTTCTTTGATTCTATGCATAACCTACACGATAAAATAACCATCCAAAAGGCTATAAATAATTAAAACAATGACTTCATTAAAGAAAAAAAAAAGAAAACAATGCAATCCAAAAGCCAAGACCTTACAACTAGCCATTATTACACTTAGGAGGCAAGTAGTCAGCTAACCCTTTCTCTTTCTGTCGGTGCGCTATGAGAGGCGACTCAGAGAGTAATTTCGTTGCTTCCTCACTGGACCCCTTGCTCTAGCATATGCAGTCTGGTCGGTGCCTGCTAGGTGCATCACTTACGCCTTCGTTTTTAGAGCCTGTAGCTCTAAGTCTTCCAGTTTTACATGTGAGGAGGTCATGCCGGTTGATCTTTGCTTGTCCGGCGAGCAGATCTACAAGGACGATGCTCTTCTCCACGACATCAATGGTGGATCTTCAAGGGGTAGCTGTGTTATGCATATTTGGCCAAGTAAGCGTCAACCTCCACCACCGAGACAAGAAATCTGACATTGTGCCATTGTCAGGCCAAGTAAGCATCAACCTCCACCACCGAGACAAGAAATCTGACATTGTGCCATTGTCAGAAGTGGGTTTCGCTGAAATGTCACTCCGCAAAACGAATTCAATATAATGTCACTCTCAATCTGTGATTACATCCTAGAATACTATCCAGGACCAAATTGCCCTTCGCTTCCTCCATCCCCATCTTCTCTTACAACTCCGATTGCCCCTCGCCATCGTTGATGGCCGACCCATACAAGGAACAATAGTTGGTAAGCCGGAGGTGGAACAAGTGGAGGTGACAGCGCTCGTCCTCTCCGTGCCACTATGGTCTCCTAGAGCCCCCGCACAATAGCAACCGAGGTGGGAGGTTGGGACGACAGGAAGGTCGGTACCGACGGAAGAGACGAGCAGTAGGGGTCGGTGCCTAGCAGAGACCAATAGATGCCTCCGTGGAGGCAGAACATGATGGTGGATCTGAGCTCTCCTCGGGAAGGTTGGTGAAGGCAGCAGCCGGTCGGTCGTTAGCAGAGCTCGAGGCAACCATGGAGGCAACTATTTGGGGGGGGGGGGGAAGGTAGATAGGGTCCATGGCCAGATTTGGAAGGTAAGAAGGCAGAGCAAAAAGAGTGGAGAGGACGGGCACGGGGCAGGGCAGATGGAGCTAGAGAGGAAAGGAGCAGAGGGAGCGAAAGACACCACCATAGCACGAGGGAGTCTAAATGGAGGGACCGGAAAGGCCGCGACGGCTAGGGAGCCGGAGCTAGCGCACAGGTGGCGACGACGACAACAGCGATGGAGCTCACCCACAGCGCTAGGAATGGCGCACTGTGGCTGCCGGCGAGCGCGGATGGTGTTGGAGGGAGAAAGAAGAGGAACTGAGGGCAATTTGGTCCTATATAGTATTCTAACGTGTTGCTATAGCCTAAGGGTGGCATTTTATCGAATCCCTTTTACAAAGTAACATTTCAGTAAAACCCACTTTTGACAATGGCACAATGTCAGGTTTCTCCATGGAGGCCTTTTTGGTTTGCTTCTTGGCTATATTCTTTGCATCTTGCCACGATTTCATCTTCTCCTTTGCCATCGACACTAGTTGGATGGTCGGCTTGGTGGAAGAAGTAGAGAAGGGACTTGATTACGTTTTTTTAAGAAGTCCTTCTTTCCTTATTTTAGGATCTTGTGTTAATTTGCTCAGTTTCAAGGTGCTTTCCTGTAAACTAGATGTACTCTTAGTTATCTTTCTATAAATCTATCTTGGAGCAAAATTTCATTCTCTGGCCCAATTGCCGTTCTTGTTTCTGTATTCCTGATTTATCCACTAGGACAATCCGGTTAGTTCTTTGTGCTGAGTTTTGGCACATCAGCGATATTTCAATTCATCCTATTCTGCAAGGATTTCATAATTTGATTTTGAACCCATTTCATATGATGGGAGTTGCCAGAGCTTTGGCCCCGGTTTGCTTTAAAGAAAACACTACACTTAGCAGACATCCATTGTACAAAGGTATATAGACATCGCTCAGGACAAAATTGCTGAGTGACTAGTGAGGGTCCCCTGTACACTACACCCATCCATCCACCTACAAAAGTTTTGTACGAGGTGATACGGCTTAACCATTCTCGGTTTGTATTTACTTAGGGCGTCTGATTTTGACTTTTGGTTAGTTTTGTCGGCCAACATGCACCCCCCAATTGCCAAAGAAAAAGAAGCCAATTCGTTTCCGTGGCTCAGAGAAGATCTCCTACGTACTCTCCTGGTTGTGTTTTACTTCAGACTTTCAGTGATTGCGATGTAGAACGAATTCAGAGCTTGTAGTCATTTTGGTTTTCAATCAGAAAAGAGTACAGTGGTATATAATGCATGGCAGTAGAATGCATGCTTAGCCAGTTATGTACTGCCAGGATTGTATTGTCCATGTCATGATAATTGATAGCTCATGGCTCACTTCTATCAGCAACAAGTTACTGCGTCATGAACATGACAGGAGAGAAGGAATTCAGTTCTCTCCCAAGTGGATGCAGTTCAGTGTTTCAACTGAGAGCAGACAAATGCTCTCCAGAATGTATTCTGTACAAGTACAGTGGATGACATTTCCGTTAGATGTAGTTTGCAGATATGATCTGATATTTGGGGATCAGAACATGTTTTTCCATGCATTTTCTTTGTGCAGATGAGATCAAGAATGGTGACTAGCTTTTTCTTTACCTTTGCTCTGTGATAACAGGTAATAATGAATTGTGTAGAAAACGAGCTGAAAAATTGGTGAATGATCAAATCACAAATCATAGTGAAATGCTTGATGGATTTTATTTTATGCTCAGATAAATTCAGTATTTAGTCTCAGTTATTTAGGCTGAAAGCGCAAATCTTTGTTTTCTTTTTGAATATTTTTCTCTACAGCCTTGCAATTGACAGAGATATTTCTTACTAGTATTTTGTCCAGGAAGAGAAATAAATATACATCAGACGACCCCAGATATTTCATTGTAATAAAAAAAAGTGTAGATGAGATGGGTTAAATAATTATGTGCCCTACCTGAATACTTGAACAAATCATTGAACTAAATATACAGTAAGATGCCCTTTGCTTGCCTGCGCCATGCTTTGGATGACATGAGGAACAGTTGTTGTGCTACTCAAGATAAAGGAATACAACTTTTAATAAATCACCCACTAATCTTAGCTTAGATTCCACATTCTTGAAGAAACCAAAGTATCCAAATGTCATGTCTTTAGCCAACCACATGTTCTTTCAGGATTGCAGCAGCGGCAGCTGTTGATGCAGTCAAAATATGATTCCACTGACTAAAAAGGCTCCAATCCTTTTATACCCTATCTTGATGACCTTTTTATTTTGCTTACTGAAGAGAAGCTACTACCTTTCTGTTCTTGGTAGAGAATCCTTTTCAGCATTGCTGAGTGCTCAACATCTGGGCAAGAGAAGGGTTTGGAGTTGAGATTGCATTTTCCATATCAGGAACAGATCTGACTTTGTCCAATTGTGTGAAGTACTAGATGAAAAAAAAAGCAATAACAAATCTTTGGATCTAGATGTGACAATTACTTTATTTATTTAAGTTATCTGGCTATAGTATTTCTATTGGGTTGTTCAGTTGCCTGTCTGACCAAATGGCGCATTGCCACTGGACACAAGAGGGAAAAACGGCCAAGATAAACAAAAGAAAACAAGCTTTGCTTAAACAAATGTGATGGTGCTAGGAAAGAGCAGAACAATGTTCTGTGATAATTGTTCAAAAAAATGTACTTACATGGGCTCAACAATGCAGTTTTCAGGACAATGGCATGTTCACCATTGACAATACAAGTCAATTTGAGCTGCAGATGTATTATGGATTTTGTGATACCTAAGGCAACTTTGCCTCTAAAAAAGAATGAAAAAAAGATAATAAATTGCGCCGTATTGCTGAATAGGAATGGTATGGAGGAGTGTCATGTAGGACACTATATCTATGCATGTATTCTTGACTTTAGGCTTTATTCTTATCAACAATTTGCTGCCCATGGAAGATCAATTAAGCAATGCTGAAACTTTATACAACTTTGTTGTTTTTCTCATGCAACTGTCTTCTATTTGGAACCTGGATCATCAATACATACCTCCATCACCATGTCAATGAAAGCTGACATGATATGGAATGGAAATAAAATGTCAACCAAAATCTAAGAATTATAGAAAGCAATTTAGAGGCATATTTCAGAAAAAAAAGCAAATGTAGAGGCTAGATTCAATTCCATTATTTTTTTTAAAGATAAGTACTCTAGCAAGCATTGCACGGCCACATGTAAGTACTGCCATAACTCACTAATCCTTTTCAGTTAATTTGGAGTTGACAAGCTAAACATGCGTGTAAATATGAGCAAAACATAGAAATCGTGCACACACATAGTTCTGTTGCTGCATGAGACCAAGTCACCAATCTACTTTGTGATCGAATCTAGACATAATCTGCGTCGAATATGCCTAATTGTGACACAAATTGGAAGTTATTCAGGCCCAACAACCAATCAACCATTTGTATGCTCCAATCAGCTCGCTGCCATCACCCAGTACCATGTGATTTTAGAGTCATGACAGGCAAATTGGGGTTTCTGACTTTCTTCCATCTGATGGCTGGGCGGAGAGACAACAGGTAACGAGGTAAACTGTATGGAGTACTAGCTAGACCAATAGTAGTAGCATCCACTAGGGCACTGGGAAGTCGCACACCTAAATATTCCATCAACTTCCAGCAACTAACTTAGAAAAATGGAGACCAAATTGACAATTTTTTTAATTATTTTTTTGACAGGGTACATGAGGAACACAACCCCTCTCTTCGGTCCACATACACCACTACGCGCACAAACATGAGTGTTTCTTATGCACGTGTTAAGGAAGAGAGGATAGCAGTAGGCCTCTCATCGAAACGTATGCTAGGTATATTTTATAAAACTACAAATACTTTGGATAAACTATAAAAAAATACAATGTAAGTTATCGTAAACTTGTCACAAATATCATATTTTAGAAGTTGAATTCCTATAACTATTATTATTATGTTCAAGTTATAAATGTTATTATAGTTTTAGAATTAAATAGGCATTAAACATGTATTATGACAACTTTATTACTAAATTTGTATTTGTTTAGATAGATCATAAACATGTAGCTCTGTGATAAATTTTGATGTTAAATATATAGTTTTGTGATATTTTTTTATTATATAGTTTTACAATAATTTGATTAATGTACGTGGATGCGTATACTCGTTTCTAGCTACCCTGTTTTCGTGACGAGTTTAAGTACGTCTCTTCGGTGCTAGTGTCACATTGCATGCGCTGGTTAGCCACGTCAAAAATAGGTCAGTCCTTACGTTGGATGGCATCAACCAACGAAGGGGCACTGCTGCTGAGTGCTGAAGAAGAACAAGTCAGGAAATCAGAATAATCAGATGGTTGCTAATCATGGGCGATTTACACTGATTGATCCAGGTCAAAATGTGTGCTATTATTGACGATAGAAAAGAATGGCTCACAACGCTCATTTTACTAGTGGGGAGCAAAAAGGCCTTGGAAAGAAAAGCCCATGCTTATAGTTAGAGGAGAGCTCTGTGCATTAGTGAGCTGCGAATCACCAAAGGGAAAACCTATGGTCCATGGCCACACTAATATGACTCATACACCATGATCTATAGTCAGCTCCATTGCAAAACTTATTAGCAGCACCCTAGATAAAATTTAGCTCGTCATGGATTTGGTTTTTAGTCATAAGTTGCGTGCAACACCTCCGTCCAGCGTCAAGGACTCACAGTTGAGGGCTACTTTGAAATGCAGAAATCCAAAAACATAGAAACAAGAAATACGTAGAAATCGAGTGAAGGACAACAGTTGAGGGCTAGTTTGAAATACAGGAATGAAAAACATATGAACAAGAAAAACGTAGAAATCAAGGTGGCATGTCTAGTCGAATCTTTCGAGATTATAGTCAGAATTGTTGAAATTTATTGTTTGAACGCTCCACGGGAATTGTAGTATCTTAGGACAAATTGAGACAACGTTTTCCATGAGGTATAACCTCATGTTAGAAATTCTTTAAAATTCTCATAAATTAAGCAAGTTTTATAGGAATATGTAATGCCCATTTCTTTGTTCAATCTTTTTTTCCCCTTTGTTCCAAGGGAGCCCTCGCTTGTCATAGACTCATCTGCTAACCAAAAACTGCGACTTGATTCGGCCCGACAAACTTCTCATCCAAAGCATATGATAAGCAACCAAAGCATGCCAAATCCTGGTAGATCACTCAAGTTGCATATAGGCAGCTTATTGGATGACAGTGAAACAGCAACATCAGCAGCAGCAGCATCATAAAAAGGAGGATCATCATCTCTTGATTATCAGGAAGAGCGGTAAGTGGGGTGGGTGGTGACGGATCGTCACGTTACAGAATTTTGCTACCTTGGCAAGGGGGAATGAATGGCAATGTCTGCTTAGCCATGGTGCTCCAATTCGACGGTTGCAAATGCAAAGCAAAACGCACCTGGCGTTCTCGGCAACCGCTGGTCCAGGCATCAATCAACCACTGGAGATGGAGCAAACGGATCAAAGGATTCGCTTCTGTGGGAAAAATAACAAAGCAAACTAGCATTTTCACAGGTAATGGCAAAGAGCTGCCTTCCCAATTGACCCAACTAATCTAAAACTAAAACAGAAGAAAAGATGACAAAACTATCCAATGTTTAAATTAGTAACGCGAACGAGTATATTCTCGGTAATATCTCGGATGTTTTGAATTACAATTAGAGGAACGATTAGGCAAGCAAACAAAACTGGAATACACAAGAAGGCAAACAGCACCTGCTGTTGATAGCGCAGCAGCCCCCTTCTCCCGTGCTTTGGATAACATTTTCTTCGTCAAATCACCTTGTGCCCTTCCCTTTCATTTTGCCCTTCCCTTTACCAAATCCATTTGCATTTCCTTTGACTTTGCCCCGTCCCTTTCCATTGCCATCCGGTCTCCTGTTCTTCTGGAATTTGCCATCTTTCAAGGGTCCATCGTGCCTCCTATTGTTCTTCTGGAATTTCTGGAATTTAATCTCTTTTGCGGATCTGTTCTTCATGCGGGCAATATCCATTGCTTTTTGCTGCCTGCTCTTTTGTATTTGTTCGGGATTTCTAATCTCAGACGGTACGTCAGCGTTTGGTATATAGCGACGACCTCGTCCCGCAGCAGTGTGTTTTCTGTTTCCTCTTTGATGGCTACCTGCAAAGTGTCATGGTGTGAGGCAGCGTTAGAGGCTTAGA
The DNA here is from genome assembly GCA_008326285.1 of Oryza officinalis. Classification (NCBI taxonomy): domain Eukaryota; kingdom Viridiplantae; phylum Streptophyta; class Magnoliopsida; order Poales; family Poaceae; genus Oryza; species Oryza officinalis. The sequence continues at coordinate 26,632,256 of BDMV01000008.1, forward strand.
GCAAAACAGAACAGGAGAAAGCCATGCTGACAAAATTTCATGAAAGATGCAAACAAGCAGACAAGAATTGCAAAAGGCAGCTAAAAGTTCATGTAAAACAATGTTTTTCCCATTCAAATGTTTGTAGTTCCAGATAATTTTCCAGTCAATTCTGGTCAACTCGTCACCAGGGTTTCTCTTATTTTGTACACTAACTGGTTTCAACTATAACCTCATAATAATGCAAGTATAACCATTTGTGACAGGTGTACCACTAAACTAACCAGGAATGTACCAGGTGCAAGGACAACTGCACCAAAGAAACATTGCAAATCAACTACTTGATTGGCTCATGAAACATATTAGTCGACTCCATTAAAAAAATTCATTACCAGACCATCTCTCCCAAGCTTTCGCAATCCCATCGAATCCCCCGATGTTTTACTAATGAAAAAATAAATCAGCTATCCTTTGCAATCAAAATTAAACTACACAGGTATGATGCAAAAAGGATCAGACATCTATGGCCTATGGGTAAATTATGCCATGGTAGGCTGGTGTGAACCAGTAGCTTCAGCTCTACCTACGTAGTGCTCCAGACAAAAGTTCTGGCTTAGATGCTGAGTTTATATAATTTTGGAATTTGGATGAACAAGCAAGTATATCAGATCATTGCAGAACTATTTGTAATTCATAAACCCCACAAAAGGAAGTCAATTAAAAATAAGCTCACCATATGAGAAATTATGAGTGGAATCTTCAGAAGCTAGACATGTTATAACACCTACTAGATGACAACTTTGCCAATCTTTAGGGACAAATTTTGGTCAATGACCCTTCTATACTAAATGAGCTGATAAAATTACAACGAACTTCAAAAGAGTTGATACAGACACTAAAAAAAAAACAAGGCATTGTGATCATGTGATACAAAAAGAGGATATATAAAGCATTACCTGTCGTGGATGCACCCTCTTCTGCAAAGCCACCATATTTTCCACTAGTATTGATAGCTCTATGTGTCTTCTGCTGCCATTTCTTGTAAATCCCTGTTTTTGTTGGCTTTAACTTTGCACCACTTTCTGTCTTAATCTAAGGAAAGTTGGCAGATTTTATACATGAGAAATTCAATTATTGTGTATTCAGTGACATAAAGGCAAAACACAAACTACAAACAGAACTCTCGGTGTGACGCAGATAAGCAACGTGGAAAAATCATCTCAATCACAAAAACAAAAGGTAAAAAAAGTGACCTGCCAACAAATTGTGTATTATGAAAAAAAAATATAGCAATAGATCCTAGGCATTGGAAAGAGCATCATATCTCAGTAATGGAAGGGCAAAGTAAACATTGACCAGTGACCACTAAATATTGAGAGAACTCCTTATTTCCCATGCAAAATTACTCAGTTTCCTTGTATTCCTCCGAAAAATCTCTGATTTCTTCTTAGTCAATTGGTGATATTTACATGCTTTCTCCTTCAATCCTGTAATCCTAGCACGAGTGAGTTGCTGCATTACAGGCACTATAGGATAAATGGCAAAGTGCCCAAGTGCCCATGATTGTCATCTCTGCTTCAGTTGATACCCTTGCAGATGGCCACTCCTTTGGCTCTATCGGCCCTGGCCCTTTTTTTTTTTGTGGTCAGCATGTGGAGCAGGTCATGGATCAAGGCATACCAACTGAAGAACACTTGCAATGTCTTCTCAGATGTCCAGAACTCCACTACGGCCACAAACCCGCCGCACAACTTGCAATGTCTTCTCAGATGTGTCTGTGTTCGCCTCGAAGTGTGTGTACAATTCGTGAATTGTACTAAGGATAGGTGTTTGCATGAGTTAACTCTGGTTTCCTAGACATTGTAATCATGTTAGTGTTGCTCTAATCCATGGAAGGAATTTGGGAGATAGTGGTGATGAGGGCATGGAAGAAGAAGGTGGTCAAGCGGAAGAAGGGCAATTCCATAGTTTCAGACCCAACTTAACAGGGTGCTAACAGAATGCGGATGGGAGTAGCATAAAAAGGATGTGGAAAGTTCTTCTGACACAGAAGAATAGAGAGCTCTTAGCGGTGTATAAGGAAATCGGCAAACTTTGCATGGCAAATAAGGAAATTTTCCCTTAAATATTGTAGAAAAGAGATGCAGAACATTATCTCCAAGTCTCCAGCAGTAAACTAACAAACTCAACCGTCCCCACATATTGGAGTTTATGTTTTTTTCTTTACAGAAATTGAATCCATGATGATAACTATCTAAGAGAAATGGAAACACTAAAGATTAGCATATTGTGAAGACATATTTAGACCAGAGAGCCATGAGTTTATATAACAAGAATCCATCAAATCAGTAAGAAGAGCTTAGATAACACTATTCAAATGCACTCGTATGCAGTACAAGAGCAGAATCATGCTGGGAGTTATGTCATATAGTAGTTAACAGAACTGATGTTAGGATAATTATTGGTTCCAATTGAACTATAACCCCTATGTTCTAAAACCGCATTCCCATTTTATTAGTAACATACCAGTTCAGCATAGTTTCAGATGAGGAGAATATCAATCAAGGCATTCAAGGGTATTTATGACTAGCAAAACATTTGTTAAGTCTGTACCACATTAGAAGGAGAAAGAATATTTAAATCAAAATAAAGCAATTCAACTCATTCTAGATATGGCAATCAACAGGTTTCCAAGTCTAGCAATGGTAGCATTTCAATGCTCTTCCAAAACACGATTATTAACATGACCAACATTTACCTTTCCTGTAGCAGTGACACGATCCCCACTATTTAACTTGACAAATTTGTTCTGCAGTAATAAAATAAGCACCATGACTGTGTGAATTGCATGTCACCAAATTTAATGTCACTGTCAATAATCATACCTTTTTCCAGTGATATCGAGTTTTCTGTGCTTGCATACCAGAAGTTTCATCATCGACTAGATCAAGAACAGCAGCATCCAATCTGCATGATAGCACTAAGCTTTTAATTAAGACTTAACTATGAAGCTGAAGGCTCAATTTCACAAATAATAAATTATACTGTGCATCCAAATTATTCGCCTTACTTCTTAGAGTTGAAGACACCAGATCCTACAGGGAGTTCTATTGTACTTTTTGTTGAATCATGCAAATATTTAATATGCTGTAGGGGGGGATTTGATATTAAAGCAGCAAGAGCCAAACTATTCAACATAGCATGATCCGAGTAGGCCAGGCAAGGAAAGAAAAAAATTGTTGGACAGGTAGGTCATACTGCCAGGAAAGGTGTGCTTTCCTAATTCCTACTAATTAAAATCTGTTACTACTGCTTACAGGGACAAAACTGACACGAATTTTTTGAAGAAAAGAATACCAAAAGATTGAGCTGAAAAAAGCAAACAGAAATAAACCAGAAATAGGTGAGAAACAAGCTGGCTCAAAGCTACTGTCCTAGCTCCAATAAATTTTCATATCCAAACTTTTATCCCTGGTCCAAACAGCATAATTTTTCCCAGTAGATGCACAATTTATTTTCTATGCTGATTGAAATTGGTCAATGGAAAAGTTCACTTAGCCTCAAAACAGAAGGTTATAATCAAACACAAACCTATTTTCAATAAATCCTTCGTTGGCCCTCACTGACAATCCAGCTTCCAAATGCTAGAGTAAAAAAAAAATAGTGAAGAAAAGCTACATCAGGCAGCTGTTATTTAAGAAATAAAGAAATTCGAGTTTATAAACCCACACAAATTTGTAGCAGGGATTCTTTAAGCTGGGTTTAAGAGGCATACTTGGTTTTGAGGCACCGAACTTATGTAGTATTCCTCATCTCTAAAGCTCTGTAACTTTCGCTTATTACCACAAACATCTGAAATGGATATGGAATACAAATGATTATAATCACAGTGATAATGGTGCAACTTCTCCAGGAATACTGTCAGTGAACAAGAAACTTCAAGATGCCCTTTAAGTTAAACAGCAATAACAGAGGTATTGATTGCACGATGACCCTCAAAGGGAGAAGAATTTAGGACCTTTTCTCTCCCAGTTTGAAATGTTCTCCACCATCTCTTCCTGCATAAGTAAAATCCCAAAATCAGTATTCAAAGGATAAGGAAAAAAAAAGCGTTACATTCAATGTAGCACAGGCAAAACAAGAAAAAAGAAGTATATTGGTGTTCATATTAGCAAGTCATGTTTTTACATTAACATTCTAAAATCTAACAAGCAATTTAATTTGAAAAACAGAAGATTTTGTTTGCCCTCCCCATCACTGTATACTAGGGCAGTTCAGTCCTAATTACTGTTTAAGTCAGACAAGGTTGCAAATACCATTAGGTGGGCAACTGAATGAGTACAAGAAACTAACAAACAACAGAAAAATCAATTGCTAACAATCACTACCATGCATGGTTGATATACATCTGTCCTGTTTCATTTTTCATGTAACAATGTTTAGGAACATATATTGCTAATCCAAACTTTAGGCAAGCGATATAGTACAAATGTACAATATCACATCTGAACAAAGTTGGAGAAGTAAACAACTCAAGCTAATGAGCATCCCAATAGAAGTAAACATCCCAAATTCCCAACAAACAGATCTAGCTGTTTACTGATCATTAGTGGCTCCCAAGGTAGAAGTAAACATCCCAACACACATGAGAAGATACTAAATAGCATCACGAGGCCCTCATATATACAAATTAGTATGTGTGGAAAATATTCCGCAGTTTGTAACATGCATAGTACATTCTAACAGTCAGCTTTGTTAGAAATACAATCTGCACTTGCTCTATTTTGTAGTGATGTCATATTTACTAGAATAACTAGATGATACCCCACACATTGCTGTGGGATGACTATGTACAGATAAAATGGCTTTAAAAAGATACGCAAGCTAAGGAACAATAAGGGATGAACAAAAGAAAATTAAAGGACTTGACCTCTTCAGTTACAACTAAAAGTTAAAGCTGTATGAATGTACCACAATTACAACGATGAAATGCATGTAAATAGAGGAGAATTAAAGGACTTTAACTTCAGTTTCACATCAGCTAAGAACTTCTTCTAGCCTTCCACGGATGATCCAGCGATAAGAATTGTTAGGATGATGTGGCTCAATGCATGTTGAGCTTTTGGTTCCAAGTATATAGGATATAGATATATAAAGCTGTTTTGGATTAGCTCTCACATAAATTGTCATCACTCCAAAATAGTATATGTCTGATTAAAGACGTTCAGTCAGTCTAATACCTCACGTCCAGGGTTCATAAAACTGATTGGTTTCCACGAAAACTGGTTGATATCAGCCATTTACATACGGCATTGACCGAAAGTCATCGGTTTTTACCCATTTTCAGTCGGTTTTTGGTAAATCGGTGAGGAGCGGTTTTCACCTCGAAAACGAAAAGGTAAACCCTGCTCACGTCCTAACTGACTGGAATTGCCACACCTAGCTGCTAGAGTTTCCCAAGATCTAATAAACTTACATCCAGTACACTTATGTCTTTATCCAAGTTGTGGTCTGAAACATGTTACGTCTAATGAGAACAAACAAGCATATGTCCTTTTTTCTCGAACATGCAGGAGAGTTGTGTGTCGTTCCATTAAAGAAAGAAGCATATGTCCTTCTAAGAGTAATAATTACCTTTGGCTCTGGATCAACATTATTCTTTTGTTGTACTAAATTTATAATTCCCTCATGCACTTCTCTTTTCTTCTTCATCACATCCAGCCATTGATTTGAACCCTACAAGCAATCCGCAATGGTGATATCAGCTAAGTTTGATTAAATGCTATTACACAATTGTACATCTCTGTCACATTTGGGTGTATTACATTCCAGACATCTAAAAGTATATGAAAAATTAGACTTAACTCCCTGTTGCAAGTTTAGAAGAAACATAAAGAACATGAGTTTCAAAACTCACAAAATGAAAAAAGAACTACTTGATTACTTTGGAATTTCTTGCTCTAGCTGCTTCACCTTCAGCCTCTAAAATCGTCTGCTTTGGCCTGGCATAATCATTAATTCAGGATGAGAAGGCCCATTACATGACACAGAATGAGAAAGTGCAAGAAAAAATGGAAGTAATGGTAACTCAAGAAACTACCGAAATGATTTCAAGCGTTCCGAGAATGCAAGAGCTGAAAGCTCATCTGACCCAAGTACATCCCTGAAGATTGGATGAAGACCTTCACGAGGCAAATCTTTTACCCTTCTGATTGATTCTGTTGAAGGCATTGGACGAGTCTTCAGATACAAACGGAAAGCATTAGTGCATGGTTTTTCCAGTGCAATTAGATCTGTACATCCATTGATGACTTCTTTTATTCCATCAGAGACAAGATCAATGATTGTCTGAGGAAAACGCCCATACACAGTTTCTCCATTTGCAAGAGCTTGATCAATTTTAAAATTCATTCCTTCCATATCCTTAAGAAGTTCCTCCTCTGTTGGAGCAGGTCTAAGAGGCTTTGAAAGGAAAAGATGTAGGTCCAATAAATATGCCATGTCCTCCGAAGTGACAAAAGTATATGCTGTGCCACTTCTACCTTGTCGAGCTACTCTGCCAACCCTATGAACGAATAATTTAGGCTTTGCAGGGAAGTCCCAGTTCACCACATTATCAAGCAACGGAATATCCAGACCCCTTGCAGCAACATCTGTCACAATAAGTACCATAGTTTTCCTTGCCCTGAATTTTGAAATATGAATATTGCGGGCTTCTTGGTCCATAGCACCATAGGAAAGGGAAGGTTCTAAGCCCTCCTCTCGGAACAGAATATTCAGGAACTCCACATGATGCTTGGTTGAAACAAATATTATTGTCTGTTCCTCAGAGCTGATTCGCTCCCTGACCAAGTACAGTAAAGCAGCTAATTTCTCCTCCTGACGCAGCGTGAAGAAGGCAAGTTTAAGATCAGGACTGATCTTTTTGTCCAAATCAAGTCTTACAATTTGTGGGTCACGTAGACCAGCTTTTGCAAAATCTGCAAGGGCTTGTGGCAAGGTGGCGCTGAAGAGCAATGTTTGTCGCATATCACTCAGCTTATGTAGAATGTCATGCAGTTGCTGGATTAACCCCAAGCTAAAGAGGGAATCTGCCTCATCAAACACAACATATTCCACTGTTCGAAGGTTCAAGTCCTCAACCTCTGCCAAATGGTGCACGAGTCTGCCAGGTGTTGCAATTATGATATCTGGATTTTCTGCCAATTCCTCAAACTGACTCTCCATGCTATCTCCACCAACAATCAGGCTAGTCTTTAGATCTACACAAAGGAAAATATATATAACTCATCAACATTGTGATAGTATTTTATCTGGCAGATAGAAAGACAACCTAGAAAAATAAACAAATGCTATCCAGGTTATAATGAGGATCAACACCACTGGAAAATTACTGAGGGTATCAAGCAGCCTAACATGTGTTGTATCGTGTTTAAAAATTGTGCCATATCGTCAAAACAACTGGAGTAATAAATATGATACTGAGGAACACTCAACAAAATCACCAGTGACAATGAAAAAGTAATCTAACGAATAACATGAGGCTGCATGCATGCTATCAATTAATCAATGGCTTATGGATATTTCAGCCCAACGATGCATGATTCAATGCAACATAGGAAGCTTAAACTCCAATAACCACACAATTTCAGAGCCATACAGCAATCCTAAAGGCTCAAGCAAAATAACCAACCCATAGACTGCTCTAAGCCATAATAACGACATAATTTGGCAACACATCAAAAACCTCAAAGCAGAAGCATCACGAGAAAGTATAATCACCACTCTATAGATTAAATGGCTTACGCGAATCAAATCATTACCAAGCTAATAAGTTAGCTAAATTACATGGGAGTGGTAACGAGCGCGACACGCACCAGTGAACTTCCCGAGCTGCTGCGCGAACTTGAGCGTCTGCGTGGCGAGGTCGCGGGTCGGCGAGAGGATGAGCGCGCGGATGCCGGCGCCTGGGTCGTGGCGGCGGAGGCGCTGGATCATGGGCACCAGGAAGGCGGCGGTCTTCCCGGAGCCCGTGCGCGCCATGGCGGCGATGTCGTGGCCGGCGAGGATGAGCGGCATCGCCTTCCGCTGGATGGGGGTGGGGACGCGGTACCCCTTGTGGCGCACCCCGCGGTACACCTCCTCGCACAGCCCCATCGACTCGAACCCGCCCGACTTGGCCTTCTTCTTGCTCGCCCCCGCCCCCGACCGCTTCGCCTGCTTAGGCCGCGGCGGCGGCGGCTTATGCTCCGCCATGGCGTCCGCGGAGGAGGGCTTGGGCTTGCCTCCGCGGGAGCTGGGTTTGGAGGGGGTGAGGCGCGCCATGGGAGGGAGGAGGGAGAGGGAGAGATGGGTGGGTGGGGTTTAGGGCTTTGAGGTCTCGGCCGCGGCGGCGAGGCGAGGCGAGGGGGGAGGAGGCGGCGGAGTAGGCAGGGTTAACCTGGGAGACGGTGCGTGTTCGGCGGGCTGGGCTGGAGAATGTGAATGGGCCACTGGGCTCACTCCTATCTTCCTTGGAGAAAAATGGGCCCCGTTTGTAAAAAGCAGGACTCCTCCGTTTCGTTTTAATTTTTTTGTCAAACTCTTTTTTTATATTTGACTAAATTTATAAAACAATTTAGTATGCATTGGAGATGTTGCTATAATATAAACGGAGGAAGTATTATTCTTTTTTAGAAAGGTTAAGTGAATCAATTTTCTAAAATTTGAATCATGCCACTGTTGCCATCGCGTTTTCTATCAGCACCCATCCGAGCGGCGAGAGGAAAACAGAAAACCGTGTGCCATTGCTTCTCCCCTTTTCCGATCGTCTTCCTCGTCTCATTTATGGCGGCACCAGTACCAGCAGCAGCTTCTCCTCCGATCGATGGCCTCGACCTGGAGTTCGTGGCGGAGCCGATGGAGCTCCGATCGAACGGCACGCACAAGTACATTGCCCTAAAGATCGTCTCTGGCGAGGGCCGTACGGCAGCTCCGTCGACAGGTGGACGCCCGGCATCTTCGTCTTCGAGCTTCTCTGGGCGCTGTGCACACTCCGTCTGCGTAGACCCGGCGACGACGAGCACTGCCGCCGTGACAGGCACGAGGCAGGCCATTGCGAACCCATCCGCTCTTCCTGTTGCCATATATTTAAGGACCTCTACAACACAAAGAAGCTTCTTGAAACTAGTATCAGACACTACTGGAGAACTTCTTGAACCCATCCGCTCTTCTTGAAGCTTTTTTATCCACATGTATAACATGTCTTATGTTTCAATAGAACATTATAATTAACGAAGGATTATAATATATGTATATACTTAGATGTGCATACATGTAATACATATACTTATGTGTGTGAGTATATTTTGGTAATATAAGTATATATTTACTTGAGTGCATATATGTAGAAAATATATATATGTGTAAAACATGTATTTATACATACATACATACATATATATATATATATATGTATAAATACATATATTACATATATATATATACACATATTATATATACATATATTATGCATATATATGTATTTATATATATATATATATGCATAATATATAAACAAGCAGCTGGCAGAACCAGCAATTGTTTTTTCTAAAAAAATTATCATTAGTCCCGGTTGGTAACATCAATCGGGACTAAAGATCCCGGTTATTTCATCCGGGACTATATCTTTAGTCCTGGATTCGTAGGCTCGGTTGCATAACCGGCACTAGAGGGTGTTACGAACCAGGATTAAAAACCTCTTCTCCACCAGTGAGAGCTAAATGCTCTCGGTTGTATAACCGGCACTAGAGGGTGTTACGAACCGGAGTTAAAAACCCCTTCTCCATCAATGAGAGCTAAATGCTGATGGTTAGCTTTTGTGCTTGTGTTCTTTGCACCAGTGTAAGCGTGATTTATTTACAGAAGATTGATTTACAGGGAAGGTGAGCAAGTTGGTTATGTTGGTGAGCTGCCGGCAAGGGCTACGACAACGAGATGACCCTGGCCAACATCGTGGACCATCTCGTTGTCCTTGGCCCTCAAGGTCGCTCATGGCGTTGAGCCGTTCCAGCACCTCAGCGAAGCACTGTTGCCATTCGTCGTCGTTGTTGGAAACACCGGACATGGCGCGTGGTGGAGAAGGATCTTTGGAAGCTGAGACCAAGATGCTAGGAGCTACCGACGGAACACCGCAACAGCGCGACTCCTAAGGTTGTTGGTGTGCTCGACGGGAAGACGAGGCCGGTAACGTTGCCGCCCTGGAGCCGTGGTTGTTTCGATAGAAGAAGAAGGAAGACAAGGGTTCTCGATAAAAACTATCTTGCCTGTTTTTTCCTATGAACTTTGGGTCTTATATAGACAATTACATTAAAAATGATAAAAACTACTTGAGCTAATTCAAAGGGATAAAACTAATCTTATCGTAGGCAATGATAACGATGCCAATGTCGCTCCCGCGCGATCGGCACTCATTGCGCAAAAGGTATTTCCCCATATAACAGCCCTCATGTCCCTAAGGAGTCGTTATTGTCATCTGTCGCTAAGAACCTCGTCACCATTTTTTTGTCAGTGTCAAGGATAAGACATATTTTCTATATACGGTTAATGAAATTTGATAATACCATATACCGATAGTATATGAGAAGGTAACCATTAAGAAAATACTACTAATAAAAAAGGAAATTATCTTCCTAGAATAATATGAGAAGATATCCATTAAGGAAATACTATTAATAAAAAAAGAAATTATCATCCCGGAATAAAAGATATTAAAGTCCTAGTCGGGAAAAATAAGGTTTCCTTATGTTCGTATCCTATTCTATCTCCTCAAGTTCTATTTCGAGAAGAAAATAATCTCTAATATATATACAAGACCCCCATGTTCAGGGAGGGACATCGAGTTACAAGCCATAGCCAAAGCCACGCCTAAAAGCAATCCGGAAGAAGTCAGTGCCGTATTCACCAAATAAATCTCGTCGGACTGTTCTCGAGAGCTTCTAATCGACGAATTCATCCAATTGTTCTATTCTCCATTGTACTCTGAGTGATATTTCAATCCATAATACATATAAACTGGAGTAGAGTTATTACTCATCTTAAGGGCCCAAACCAGTTTAAATCCTTGTCCCTTGTCTGTTTGATCTATTCTCGCATATACCCTGGTTCCAATGATCCCCATACTCTATAAATACCGTGGTCGGCATATAGCCCGTCGACAGTGGTGCGCTAGGTAGGGGCTTCATGCTAAAAGGTTTTTGTCAGAGTCAAGGATAAGGCATACCTCCTATACACGGGTTAATGAAATATGGTAGAACCATATACCCGGTAGTATACGATAAGGTGTCCTTTAATCAAAGAAGTACGGTTGAAAGAGAAGAGAATTATCTTTCCAGAATAGAAGGTGTTAGAGTCATAGTTGAAAAAGATGAGGTTTCTTTGAGCCGTATTCCGTTATATTTCTCCGAGTTCTACTTAGAGAAGGGAGAGATCTCTGCTATATAAACAAGACCCCCATGGTCAAGTGGGTAACTAGTGACAAATCAAGCCAAAATCTATGCTCAGAAGCAATCTGGAGGAAGTCTTCGCTGTATTCGTTGGATAGATCTCGTCGAGCTGTCCTCGGTGGTTTCTAGTCGACAAAATTAGTCAGCTGTTCTATTCCTTATTGTATTCTGAGTGTATTTTCTGATATTAATCCATATAAACTGGAGTAGGACTATTACTCACTTCGAGGGCTCGAACCAGTATAAATCTTTGTCTTTTGTTTGCTTGATCCACTCTCGCGAATACCCTAGTTTCAACGATCCCCATACTCTACAAATACCTTGGTCAGCGTTCAATCCGTTGACAATGGCGCGCCATGTAGGGGGCTTGGTGTTTGAAGGTTACAACGAGATGAGTTCAAGAACAGGATTCACCGACGAGGACTCCCACAACCAATCTGGCCAAGGAGATCCAACCCAGCCAACCTTCACTATGGTCCAAGTCGGCTCCATCGTCTTTTCAGTTTTCGCCGCCATCCCGATCTCGCCCCTCTTAGCAGATGCTGAGAGCGTGGCTATGACAACGGCGCAGGCGAATACGTCCACTTCACCGGTCGCCTCTTCGGTTTGACTCGAGAATGAGGCGTCGAAAGCCCATTTGTCGATGGAAACCCTAAAGCAGCCCAGTCGTCGGTCTTAGCCGACAAACGTGTGGTGACAAGGAAATCTGTCAACAAAGATGGTGCATGGTGTTCGATTCACAAGACTTTTAGTCATCCGCTGGCCGGATGCCATGTCATTATCTAGGCAAAAGCTGAACTCGACGCCTGTGGAGAGCGAGGGATTCAGCGTACTTCTCCTTACAAGGAGTGGTGTCCAATCCACTAAACCAAGAGCCACCCCCTAACAAGCTGCAAGATGTTTTTAAAGCTTGCGGAACTGATCACTCGAATTCCATGTTGCCCGATCCATGCTTGCAGAGATCAATCTCATGCGATGTCCATGGATGACAACCCTTCAGATCGTATGGTGGGATTAATCGGAATCGATCCCAACGAGCCATCTGTCCTTCATGGCCTGGACGACTTGGAATCCTCCGATTGAAGTTCTTTGTGTGATGTGAACATGGTCGACATCGAGGTTGAAGACAAGGGTGTGAATGATCGCCACCACGGGGTTCCACAGAGGAAGGCGAGTTCGTCCGATCTCGAGACGCAACCCCTTCTCACTCGAAGCCTATCCGTACTCCCGTCGAGCACTTCACCGTCGTCAACAATCTACTTCGATAACGTCCCTTAGACCTAGTAACCCTTCCGGAGGCGGACACATGGTTAAAGCGAATGGAGTCCACTATCACCAACCTCAATTCTGCCTTTGTAGCGGCGGCCAGTACGCAGCCTCCACCGATTCCCCTCAGGTCGACGAGATCGTCGAGAACATTGGCACTCCCAATGCCCCTCAGAACGGTGAACCTCGCATCTTCGAGAACGCCTCGTCACAATGGCGAGCTCAACAAGCCTTCCCCGACAAGATGCTCGCGATCTCCGTGAACAACTGAACGGCTGAAGGCGACAACAACAGGATCAACGCGATGATGGACGCTGACAACCCCAAGATCATCAACGAAGGGGCAGTCGTCAGGATGACATCCCAGATCGTAACCCAATTTGCGGTCACCAAGGTGCCCCAGCACGCCGAGGTGACGGCGGACGCGACAAGGACGATGATTCTCGATCTTCGAACCCAAGACACGTCCGAGGTCACGACCGTTGATGTCGTGATCGGACGCCCGACTACGGTGATCCCTCGTCATCTTCTTCTTTGTCGTCTAGGGGCGGTTCGCTTCTTCTACCTGGAGGCGAATGTAGGGCCTTTACGCCTTCCCTTCGAGAAGTAATTGGTTCTCGAAATTTTGTCCCGCGACAGTCGAGAAGTACGACGGGAGCACAGATCCAGAGGAGTTCTTGTATGTCTACTCTACTATTCTATATGCCACCGGCGCAGACGACAACGTGCTCGCAAATTATTTGCCCATAGCGTTGAAGGGATCTACTCGGTCATGGCTTGTTCATCTTCTCTGAAACTCGATATCTTCCTGGGCAGATCTTTGAAAGCAGTTCGTCGCAAATTTTCAAGGCACCTACAAGAGACATGCGGTCGAGTATGATCTTCACGAGACTTTATTTGGCGCTTTAACGAGTGTCAGAACATAATCCCCGAGATCACCAACGCATCTGTGATACTGGCCTTCAAATCCGGCGTCCGAGATCGCTACATGATTCAAGAGCTAGCGACAAGGTGGGTGTCGTCCGCCATGAAGTTGTTCGAGATCATTGACAGGTGCGCTCATGCAGATGAAGCTATCCGAAGAAACGACGGAAAGAAGATGGCGGTGGAAGAGAAGTAACCGGCGAAAAAAGACAACACATAACCAAGTTGAAAAACCAGTCACAAGAAAGGAGGAAATAGAAAGGCACAATTGGAGGTCCTTGTCGCAGAATATGATAAGCAAACTCCCCAACGACCTCCTCCACAAGATGACGACCCAATACAACAATGGTGTCTGGTACACAAGACCAGCGCTCACACGTTCGAGGAGTGTAGAGTGTTCCAGAAGGCTATGGCTAGGAAGATAGCTCAAGACAAGGGAAAAAGAGTTCGCGTGGTAGAGAAGGATGACCGCAATCCTCTGACCGATGACGAACTAGAATTCCTCGACTTCATCAACTTCGGACAATATGTGACCCACATCTTTGGCGGTTCAACCTCTTATTCTTCAAAAAGGGAATACAAGGTAGAACACGAAGTGTGCTCAACAAACCGGGGGACGGTGTCTAAAATGAAGTGGTCAGATGAGAAGATCGAGTTTTCCAATGCCGATCACCCAACCCTGACGACAACCCCCAACCGATATCTGATAGTGGTTGAGCCTACTATTCGGAACGTTAAAGTCACCCGACTCCTCGTCGACGGCGGTAGCTCCATCAACCTTGTCTTCGCCAGCATGCTTGACGCAATGGGGATCCCGAGAAGCGAGCTCGTCCCTTTAGAATAGCCCTTCCACGGCATCACCCCAAATTCATCGTCAAGGCCATTAGGAAAGATCACATTGCCGGTGACATTTGGCAAAGCTGACAACTTCCGAACGGAGCATATCACATTCGATGTTGCCGAGTTTGACACAGCCTACAACGCTATTCTCGGAAGGACAGCACTAGCCAAGTTCATGGCAGCTTCACATTATGCTTATCAGCTGATCAAGATACCAGGACCCAAAGGGATGATCACGATATCGGGGAATGCGAAGATGACCGTGCAGTATGACAAGAGGAGCCTCGATATGGTCGAGCAAACTCTCACCACGCTCGCCCCAACTAAACCTCCTCTGAAAGTGACCAAACCCAACCCAGCAACCAAGCCAGACAGTGCGATAAAGTTAATCTCGCTGACTAGTAGCACCCCTGACAAGACAGTCAAGATCAGGGCCGAGCTCGACAGCAAATAGGAAATTGAGCTTATCACCTTCCTTCGCGACAATGCAGACATGTTCGCTTGGCAACCATCTAATATGCCCTGGGTTCCTAGGAAGGTTATTGAGCACAAATTAATGGTTTGGCCCGACGCAAAACTTGTCAAGCAAAAATTGCGTCGTTTCACTCCAGACCGCAAAGAGGCTATACGAGAAGAACTCGACAAACTTCTCAAAGCCGATTTCATCAGAGAGGTCCTTCATCCAGAGTGGCTCGCAAATCCAGTCGTGGTGCGCAAGGCCAACGGCAAATGGAGAATGTGCGTAGATTTCACTGATCTAAACAAGGCGTGCCCGAAAGACTACTTTTCCCTTCCACGCATTGACCAACTGCTAGATTCTACCGTCAAATGTGAGTTGTTGAGTTTTCTCGATGCCTATTCCGGGTACCATCAAATTAGCATGGCCAAGGAGGACAAAGAAAAGACGGTCTTCATCACGCCCTTCGGTGTATTCTGGTATGTCAAGATGTCCTTCGGCCTGATCAGCGCTGGATCCACGTACTAGCGCAAGATTCAGGGGGTTTTCCAATCCTAACTCGGTAACAACGTTGAAGCCTATGTCGTCGACATCGTGGTAAAAACAAAGACGCAAGATCGCCTTATCAATGACCTAAAGGAAACGTTCAATAATCTCCGAAGACACCGACTCAAGTTAAACCCAGAGGAGTGCACGTTTGGAGTACCATCGGGCAAACTGCTCGGCTTCCTCATTTCCGGACGAGGTATCGAAGCAAACCCGGACAAGATCAAGGCCATCGAGAACATGAAGTCGCCAACAAGGCTCAAAGAAGTCTAAAAGCTTACAGGTGTATGACAACTCTAAGTCGGTTCGTGGCAAGGATGGGAGAACGAGGACTATCCTTCTTCAACCTTTTGAAGAAACAAGAGAAGTTCGAGTGGACAACTGAGGCGAGGAGGAGTTCTCCACACTCAAGCGTTACCTCGCTAATCCACTTGTCCTTATCGCCCCACAACCACAGGAGGAACTTTTTTTCTACATCGCCGCAACACTGCACTTCGCAAGTAACGTCATTGTTGTCGAGCGCGAGAAGATACAACGCCCAGTTTACTATGTTAGTGAAGAACTGAACGATGCTAAGACCAGATATCCTTAGATCCAGAAACTACTCTACGCTGTGGTCATGACATCCCGAAAGCTATGCTACTACTTCCAGGCCCACAAGGTCACGGTCGTCTCCTTGTTCCCCTTGGTCAGGTTTTTAGAAACAAAGAAGTTGCAAGACGCATTGCCAAATGGGTTGTTGAACTCAGCTAATTCGATGTCCACTTCGTTCCACGAACAACCATCAAGTCTCAGGTACTCGCAGATTTCGTCGTCGACTGGACCGCCCCCGAGGACGGTAAGGCCGATCGAACGAACAACGAGTGATGGACAATGGCATTCGATGGAGCGTTTAGTAGCCAAGGAGCAGGTGCCGGATTTGTTTTAACTTCACCGACTGGAGATCAATTCAGGCATGCCATGCAGCTAAACTTCCGTGCAACCAACAACACTGCTGAGTACGAAGGACTTCTTGCTGGGCTAAGAGCCGCCGCATCACTCGAGGTCAAGCGACTAATTTTGAAAGGGGACTCAGAAATAGTTGCTAATCAAGTGCATAAGGACTACAAGTGTTCTAAGTCTGAGTTGTCCAAGTATCTCGCCGAAGTCAGAAAGCTGAAAAGAAGGTTCGACGGGTTCGGGGTACGCCATGTCTATCGTAAGGACAATGTCGACGCCGACAACCTTGCCCATCAAGCTTCCAGAAGAGAACCAATGGAACCAAGCACGTTTCTTGAAGTGCTAGCCAATCCTTCAGTCAAGAGCTCACCGGCCGACGACATCACTAGCACCACTGACGTTGGCTCGGGGGGCTACTACTCAGACCGACAAGCTCGTCACTGACATTGAGACAACTACGGATTGGCGCACATCGCTTATCGAATTCCTCAGCACCGATAAGCTGCCGGACAACAACACAAAAGCAGAGAAGCTCTCCTGACAAGCCAAGGCTTATTGTATGGTTGGGGACGATCTATACAAGAAAGTTGCCTATAGAGTGCTGCTGAATTGCGTCGCGTTCGACGACGACAAAGAGCTACTGCTCGACATTCACGAAGGACTCTGCGGATCACACGCCGGAGCGACAACGTTGGTCGGCAAGACCTTCCAATAAGGTTTTTACTGGCCATCAGCTCTTCAAGATGCCTCCGACATGGTACAACGGTGCGAAGCCTGTCAGTTTCACAACAAGCACACCAAGTTACCAGCTCAAGCCCTCCAAATTATCCCTTTGTCCTGGCCGTTCTTGTGCTAGGGGCTGGACATTCTCGGACCTTTTTCCAAGAGGACAAGACGGCTACAAATTCTTATTCGTGGCTATCGATAAATTCACTAAGTGGGTTGAAGCGGAGTCAACAAGAGAAATCAGAGCCGAAAACACAATCAAGTTCAAAGGGATATTTTGTCGATACGGCCTTCCAAACCAGATATTGACGGACAACTGCTCCCAGTTCACGAGCGCTGCTTTTCCAGGACTACTGCTCGGGATACGGGGTCAAGATTTGCTTTGCATCAGTGTCCCATCCTCAGAGCAACGGACAAGTAGAGCAGGCAAACGGGATAGTGCTTCAAGGGATAAAACATGGGTGTACAATAGGCTTCTAGCCTACGATTCACGATGGGTTGAGGAATTCCCTTTTGTTCTATGGGTTGTCCGTATCACGTCGACCACACCAACCAAAGAGACACCATTCTTTCTCGTGTACGGATCTGAAGCCATGCTCCCTACTGAGTTATGCTATCGATCAACATGAGTTTGGGAGTACTCAGATGAGGACTAGGACAACAAGCGAGCAAGCGATGTCAACCTATTGGAAGAACACCAAGAACGAGTTGTCATCCGAGCAACCGGATATCAGCAGGCCCTACGTCGCTATCACGAGAAGCACATTCAAGGTCGTACACTTGACATCGGCGATTACGTTCTCTGACGAGTACAGAACCAGGCAGGGCATAACAACCTCTCACCAAAGTGGGAGGGACCATACACGGTGGTACAAGTGTTACGACCAGGTGCGTACAAAATTGCTGACGACATATCCAATTCTTGAAACATTGATCAACTACGAAAATTGTATGTATAAGACTAGAGGTTAACCTGTAAGTTGATTTGTATCAGTTTTCCTATATATATATATATATATATATATATATATATATCTCTTTTGTCTTATTTCTTTCAATGTTTTATTCAATGAACCCCTTTTGCTTCATATTGCCGCAAATCAAAGTCATTTCCTATCGGTCTATTACGTTAATGCCGACTAGTTACCGGGGACGCCTAGCACAGCAAGCTAGTCGGACGCTAAGGGTCAAACGGCCATGTCAAATTTGGCCATGTCAGAGTACCCTTTGTAATGTATTAACTAGCCGTGTAATCGGGAATTGGTTTTCCCAACTTCACGGCTGGAGGCTGGGAATTCGCTGCTTCAATTCGGTCAAATTTGAAAATTTAAGTTACTTTTATCAAAATATACTTTCCATAAAATTAGTTGGGGACCAAAAGTATTTTACAATCGTCATATGCTTTAATAGCTTAGAAAAATTAATCAAGTTTTAATTTCTACTAGTATTTTGTCTAAAATTACTTTACAGGGCAATACGGCGACTAAAACTACCAGGAAGTCCATTGCTAATTCATTGTGAAAAAGATATCTACAGCTAGAGGAGCAAGAGGCTGCACAAGTTGATTGATCTTGGTGACGGTCCTCTGAGAACGTGTAAATCCTTCCCGAAGAAAGCCTAGGTCCAGCTGGGGACGAGATTCACGGATGCAAGCAAGCACGTGTCCTCCGGCATATCTCTAGCCCGACGACATTCCTACTTCAGGCTGTCGTCGATCCGCTGATCAGTGTTGAAAAGCATGCTGCATGTACCCCAAATCCACCCCAGGTACCCAGAGACCGACTTCTCATGAGGAGGACGAGCCACGCACAACTATGTGCATAACTGCTGTAGAACAGAGCAAGAATTTTCAAGGTGCGCTGAGATCTATATCTCCCTGCCCTTTAGAAGCTTCATGTCCTGATCTTTCTTGATGTTGTGGGCGGCCCTTTGCAGCACTTTCTTCTCGTACATTGTCTTCAGTACTTGGCCCACCCTTCCATCTCTGCGAGAGAATGTCCAAGGTTTAGAAAAATAACATTGTAAGCAAATCTTTGGTCTAAGTACAGAGACAATACGCTAGAATGTTACAATTTTCTTACTATGGCATTGTTCGCGCAGCGACGTCACTTGGTCCTTCTCAGAGACTAAGGCGTTGTCGAAAGTGATAGCGACTAGGGAACGTTCTCTGTCACTTGGCATCGACGAGCCCTGGGGCGTACTGGGTTCGACAACTATGTGTAATAGGTGTCCACCTTGCTGGACGTCCTCGTTCACAACTTCGAGAAATCTACAATATAGAAACATCGAACATACGAAAACTCAGAAATAGATATTGCAAAAGGGAAGTGTTTTCTAAACATCAAACCCAATACTTGTCCATATTTATTACAATAAAGGGTGAAAATAAAAATTTACTCTTCAAAAAAGGGCATGATCGAATCCCCGAGCTTCTCCACCTCCGACATCATGTCGTTGCGGCGCTCGTCGGCTCCTCTCTTGGTCAAGGCCTCCTCCAGATTGACCTTGGGGTGAGTGAGCCTAAAGCATGCAACGACGTGACATGCTTCGGACTTGAGCCCGATGCGCACCTTGTCCGCCACCTGCTCGACATGGTCGTTAGCGACGGTCTCCAGCACCATGATGAGGATCGCAAGGGATCCCATAACCGTCGTTTCGTCGAGGTAGGTGGGGTGCTCAATGTGCTTCCCCAACCCCTTGGCCACCACGTCGAGACGCCCATAGTTCTCATGCAGGGCCTAACGGAGGGAGGACAGGTTGTCCCTCGTCTCTGAGAGCTCGTGCTCGAGACCCCGGCGCTGGCGGTCATTCCCCACTACCTCCTCCTACAGCTTGACGTTGTCGGCTCGTGCTTTTTTGAGCTGGGCTTTCAGCGCCATGACGCGGTCGTCGGCCGTAGACACGGCTTTCCCAAGCTGTCCAATCTCGGCGACGAGATCTCGGGCATTCGTCTCAATTAGCCGATAAGCACGCAAAGGCTTGTTGGCGGACGAAGATGGCCTTGAGACTATGAGGGCACAAGCTGAGGAAGGGTGCGGAGACAGAACGGCGGTCGAGAGGGGCGATTTGGAGCTCGCCTCTTCTCGAGCGCCGGTGCTCTGGCCTGAGTTTGAGGGGGAGGGACTACAATCAAAGAAGTCTCACTACTACAAAGGACAGAGAAAGGTGGATTTCGTAGGACAGGCTTTCACTTATCCGGTTTCTGCTTCTTTAGCAGCTGCGTCTTCTTAACGGGGGCCAGCTTTGTACTAGAGGTAGTCTGCAAAAAAGAAAGGGTGAGGATGAAAACAACTACCGCAGTTTTATAGAGAACCTGAATTTAGGCTCTTACCTCGGCGCCATTGGTTCGCATTAGCTTCCCCGTCCCCGAGGTCTTTGGTAGGGTAGGCCACCGCTTCCTCTTCGTTCCATTACCTCCAGGGGTGAGGCCACGTCCGGCTGTTCTGAAACTACTTACTCCTTCAAGGAAGTAGATGCCTAGTGGTCGACGAGCGGGCCAATCACATCCGTCAATGGTAGCGTCTAAGAGAATCAAGATTACTACTCCTACGGGCATAGAAACAAATGACATGGAGTAGTGGTCGGTAGAGCTTACATTCACGATGACGTCCCGATCTATTGCCAGGAGGTCACAGAGCGGAATAGGGATGACGACGGCAGACGACGACAGATCGACTACCACGATATCCTCAAGGAGCTCTATGATTGATACAAAAATGACAAGGTTATCAGTAGAAAAGCAACTATGGTTCTCTACATCAACAATAAAAGAACTATAAGTTGTACCCCGATGTGAAAGCCATGTCTCGTCATGTTCACCCGTGTACAGGTACGTGGGGTGAGAACATGATTGGAGAGGCTGGATCCGACGACGGACAAAGCCTTGGACGACTTCGTATCCGGTCATACCACGTCCTTGGAGATCATGGTTCTTTTCTATGAAACTCCCTAGGGCGAGGGTCATTGAAGGCTTGGAGGTCCATGTCTCTAGGCGTGTGGGTTTCTGGTCTGGGGTTTCAAGGGCAGGAGATCGGTCCTCGACATGGAGATAAAACCAGCTCTTTCGCCAATCTTTTCTGGAGGATGGGCTGTTAAAGTAAATGCATTCGTCCTTCATCCTATCCCAAAGACGGAGGCCACAACATCCTGAGATTTTGGAGGCCTCCATCCATCTTACCTCGTAGAAGTATCTAAACAAATCTATGAAAGGCTGTACCCCAAGGTATGCCTCTCATAGATGAGTAAAGATACTCAAGAAAACAATGAAATTTGGGTTGAGATGAAGGAGATGAATTCTGTAGAAATTAAAAAGCAGGGACAAGAATTGGGAGGGGAAAACGAGAAAACCTCATTGGACAAAAGAGGTAAGAGTGATTATTTGGCCTAGGGTTGTCAAGAGATCAGTACCTCCTTCCGAACGTACCAACACTTTGGCTCTTGGCAAAACACCATCCAATTGCAGCTCCTTCATCTCAGCGAAGCCGACGTTTGACTCAGGAAGATCCATTGAGAATCGGTGAAGGGGGTTGAAGGAGGCTGTGGTTTAGGGTTTTTGCAAGACGAAGCGACGAAAGTTGGAGGCATAGGGGAGAAGTATGGATTTTTTTTGCTTTCATAAGCAGAACCCAAATATATCTCAAAAGTACAATTTATGGGTCCCATCCGGCGGTTCGAATTTCAAAAAAGGCGAATAGATCATTGTCGGAATTTTAGCCAATTCGTTTATAACTGTTAGGATTTTTTGACTTCAATCCAAATGACTGGCCAACTCGAGTCTTTGGATTCGGAACAACCATGTCACCG
This sequence comes from Oryza officinalis, assembly GCA_008326285.1. Taxonomy (NCBI): domain Eukaryota; kingdom Viridiplantae; phylum Streptophyta; class Magnoliopsida; order Poales; family Poaceae; genus Oryza; species Oryza officinalis. Next base: position 26,654,219 of record BDMV01000008.1, read on the forward strand.
GCTCTATACCTTCTTGGCGTCCGAGTACGGTCTGATGAGTTCAACAACAGTTGTTCTCGAAAAAACTGTTGCAGGATATCAATAGAATCATTTGCATTGAAGTCGGGGGCTACTGTCAGAATCAAGGTGTTAACATCAAAATTTGGTAAGGATATACCAAAGATGAAGTTAGATCCGAAGCGGATTTGAAGGGATAAAGATGTTTCCAAAACCAGGGCAGTGCATCGGATGGGAGCCGTATCGGCCGATATGGAATCAGACTCGGTTAACCGATACGGGTAACCTGATTTGGACTCGGTCAGCTGATACGAGTAACTTGAGTTCGTGTACGGTTCAGAGAAGAGCTTGAATATATTTCCAAATAGGAATTGAGTCCGGAAGAGGCAATTGTATCTATTAATTAGGAATAAGAGATAGTTATTTTCTTTTGCAATTTCGTGATAAGAGTCCACCTAGGACTTGTTTGTTTTGGTAAGTTTTGAGTAATGTTCGACATGGACAAGGTCTGTAAGTTCAAGTATAAATATATGCCTAAGGTCTTATAAGAAACAACAACAGTTCAATACACTCTCAGCGCATCATCACAATTTTTCTTTTACTTTTGACTAGTTCTTGTTTCGAGTTGGGCTGCATCAGTTTTGATCTCCAATAAGAGGTATGGCTTGTCAATAGCGGCTTGTACCGGCGGATTAGCGCATCGCTTTAGATATTCTAATCTATCTTGTCCAATTGCTAGTTATCATATAACTTAGCTAATCTAAATCGATGGCTCGATTTATTTGTATCGGCCAAGCTCTACCTAAGGTTTTGTCGGTATCGGCTAAATCGTTCAATCAACTTAGATTAGCTAAGGTATCCACCACCCTGAAAATTAGTCAGAAGCTTGATTTTTTAGACTTTATGCTTCTTTTTATACTTTGTGTTGCATCAGCCCTAGTCATGCTGAGAATCATAGAAACTAACTTGCTTCTTGATTGCAAATAAGGGTAGCATCAGGATTTCAACCGATCTTACCTGATATAACTGTTTAGCTTTGTTTAAATTCCTTTAATCATGCTTTTCATGTTATATTTGCCCCTTTTAAAAGGATATCATGCTATTTAAATATAACAAATTTGTTCTTGGTATATTTACTTAGATTGATATTCTTGTATAAGGCTGTATGAGAGTATTAGCCGATACAGTATCTGTTTTAACCTAAGCATAGTGTCATCAGCTATTATTTGATCAGATATATTGTTTATCTATAGATTACATGTTTGGTTACATCTATAGCCGATGGAATATGTTTTAGGCTTGCTCAATCTTATTCACCTCATACCTTACAGCTGATTTGGTTAGATCGCATCGGCTAGGTTTATATGATACGTCATCGGCTCATTGGCCGATCAGTTATTGTAAATTTAACTGTTTTTTTATTGTATATCTTGTTGGTTGTAGGATTAAACCAACTGGCATGCCCTGAACCCGAACGCAAGATTTAAACCTGCACTGGAGCTAAGGAGAATTCTCAGGCCGCTGTGTTTTCACATCAACATAAGAATAAGACATACCTCCTATACACGGGTTAATAAAATATGACAGAACCACATACCCAATAGTATACGATAAGGTGTCATTTAATCAAAGAAGTACGGTTGAAAGAGAAGAGAATTATCTTCCCGAAATAGAAGGTGTCAGAGTCCTAGTTGGGGAAGACGAGGTTTCTTTGAGCCGTATTCTGTTCTATTTCTTCGAGTTCTACTTGGAGAAGGGAGAGATCTCTGCTATATAAACAAGACCCCCATGATCAAGGGGGTAACTAGTGACAAATCAAGCCAAAATCTACGCCCAGAAGCAATCCGGAGGAAGTCTTCGCGATATTCGCTGGATAGATCTTGCCGGGCTGTCGGCACCCGGGGATGGAATTCCCGAATACCTGGAGCGTACACTGTACTAGTCCCATAATCAGTGGCTAGTACACACATCCACAACATTGTTATCACATCCATACAATAACATATTAATGGATAAAAAAGTTCTCATAACTTAATAGTGCAAGAGTCAGACATAATGGCTAGGTCGACCGGTCAAATAAAGAGTTCAAAACACAACGAAAATAAGATACAAGATACACAAGTTCTTCGGTGTGCCCATCGACCAAACCACACAGGCAACTGATTAAGAATCACCCTAGAAAGAACCATCCTTGAAAACTCCGATACCCGGTGCAAAGTAATCGTCACTAGACACCTCACATCCTGCATCCAACTCTAAAAACAACAACAAGAGGTGGGTCAATACACTAGGTATTGGCAAGTCCTACCCAAACCTTGTTAAAAACCTAGGACTATTGCAAGCCGAGATCAAAGATGGCTATATTTGTGGCTCATTTCGGCATAAAGCAAATTTTGTTTCACAATAGTAAATAATAATAGATTGCAACGGAATTTGTAAATCAAAGAGTAAACAATAGTAATAGTAACATAAATATCATCATAGTATCATCCTTGTGCCCTCCACGGCGACTAGTAATCAATTTATTCTCAGCCTACATCGGGCAAAACATCACCAATATTCACCATACCCATTTCACAAAAACGTTTTAATAAATCACCAATACTGTACTTGTATTATTTCACCATGTCGCTCATGACTGTGAGCACGGCTAATCGATTAGTTTTAGACTCTGCAGAGTTTGTACAGCTTTACCCACATGATATGAACACTCTAGTTTGTTTCATGCTCGTGAAGCACTATCACACTTTACATATTAAATGCGGTCTAGAGATCATAACGAAGCCGTTACATTGCCTAATTGCTAACCTTGCATCAGCGACGGTGAGTGGAAATCCACACTAGGCATATGACCTAAAGCTGTTAGGTGGCGGGCCCATGTCTTAAACCTAACGCCGTGGCGGCAACACATCCGGTTCCCCACGAGGCAATACACCATTGTATTGGACAAACTTAGACGCCCATGCCGTATCCCGACACTTGGGTAGCTCCTCTGAGTTAAATTCAACACAATGGAATCATCATCAACACACACCATAACTCATACTACTCCGGCCTACCAAAATGCAAGGTTAGACATTAAGCAACTTAATAAGCCAAGGTCATCCCATAAACAACACATGTGGTTGCACGGTATACTTAGTTGGTGATACATAGTTCGGTCCTTAATCGATCCGTGTGAACACTCCCCCCTATCAATGTGCAGCTACTACCATATGCACACCACTTGCCGCCCATTTTCAACTTTTCTATTTTCACAAATAACAAAGGCAACACTCTGTACAACATTTTCAAATATCTCATTTGTAAAGAGTGAATATCATATGATAGGTAACCATCGAAGTCTCTAGGCATGGCTAAGCAATAACTATATTAGTAGCTCGAATATACCTACATATGTGCTTGGATATCATCACAACCCATCCTAGGTCTATCAATAATCAAGGTGGATAATGCAACAAATAGGAGTTCTACCAAAATCCCTCATTTTATAAACCATCGCATGTAATTTGTAAATAGTAAAGCATTTGCGAAAATATAGGATTCAACATGATCAAAGGAGGGGTTGAATAGGACTTACCTTGCTCAGTTGGTTCGTCAAATATCTCTTGGTCCTGCACACTCTCGTCAACGACAATAATCGATTCGTCCTCTATTTAAATTTAAACGCATATTCAAATGAACATCCAATAAAACTCCAAGATAAAATAAGATGCATGATGCATGAACATGTTTAGTGTGTAGAGGGTGATTTAATATAAACTTAGGAGAAAGAAATGCTTAAATCCGATGTCGTATGTGGCAGTTATCGCGTTTTAAAGATTTAAATACGATAAATACAAAAAGTTAATATTCAAAATTGAGTTAGCAAAATTTTTCATAATAGTGGTGCTAGGTTTGAGTGTACAGTATTAAAGAGAAAATTTTTATGAATCTAACAAAATTTGGTTCACCACAATCGGAGTTAAAATGAATTTTCTATGATTTTCTAAAGTTTTAGCATTTCTTAGTAGAAAATAATTAGCAGAAATTTTTTTTCCAGATTTATTAATTTTCTTTATTAAAGAACTAAAGCTACTTTAAAGAATACGCTTTCCTACTGGGAAGACGCATTTCTATTTTAAGCATTCATTTTAAAGGGGTCCACATGTCGGTCTCTCGGCGATTTATAGCTCAAACCCTAACCTTTCTTCTATTTACATATAAGTCCTGTATCGGCCTTTTATATATAGACCCCTATGTTTTCTATTATTTACAGATAGATCCTCATCTTCTTCCTCAGGATAGAATTGGAGGGGAAGGAGCGTGGGGGCGGCACGGGATGGCTTCGTCGGCGGCGAGTGGTGGCTGGGACGACTTGGGCGAGGGCTGGGGCGGCTAGAGAGGGTACTCGCGCACCTCCAGGAGGCGGCAGCGCAGCTGGGGATGGGTGGCGGCAGCGGGCGCCATGGCCAGTGGTGGCGGCGGTTCTGGATGGCGGCGATGGCGTGGCTATGGTGGATGGCGGCTCGATTCCTTGCTAGCGGAGGGCCTAGGGACTACGAGAAACCTTACCCCGTGCTCGGTTTGGGCGGATGTGGTCCAAGACGGCGTGGCGACACCGAGGTGGCCGATTACGGCAATGGCGACGGCGGCTCTCCGGCAAAGGGGTCCTAAAATCAATTGCGGGAATGGGTTTAGGGATGTCCTGGGGTGATGCTGGCGCGAGGGATCGACAAGAAACTCACTGAGGAGGAAGTTTGCTTGGCACGGGGTGTGGTGGTGGTGCTTTGGTTGACACAGACCGTGGTGGTGGCACTGCCATTCCCGGCGAATCAGAGGGAGTCGGGCTTCGGCTAGGGGTGATGGAGGACGAGAGTGGCATGGGGAGTTTGCTGGCGCGAGGCCTCAATTTATAGGCGAGGGAGGAGTGAGGGGCGGACGCGGAGGCTGTCCCAACTCGGGCGGTCGGTTGCGCGTGGAGCCGATGGGAGACATGGCGTGGGCGGCCTCGGTAGGAATCGCAGAAAGCTGTGGGCATCGGATTTGCTGGATTTGACGCAGCGAGGAACACGGCTTTGCAGGCGCGGTGTCGCAACGTTGGTTGCGTCATGTCAGAGCAGAGGGGCGGCGACTCCGAGTTGGGCGCAGCGCGTGGCAAGGGCGGCGCCTGGGCGTGGCAGGGCATTGGGCAAAGATGGCATTGGCTTTGCGCAGCCTTGCCTCAGCTTTGCCAGCTAGATTCACGGGCTAGGGCGGCTCTGTCGGCTTGGTGTCTACGCTTTCGGTCTCGCATGCCATCTGCTTGATGGAATGCCCACAAGGGGGAGAGAGATTGGGGCGCTTGCAGGTGGGGCTAGGGTTGCCTCAGTGGGTCCTGGGCCCACTGGACAGTGAGAGGGAGAAAGGAAAGGGTGAGAGGGATTTTTCTCTGAATTTGGGAGGATGGTTGAGAGTTTCGGGGAATTTTTGGGATATGCTATAGTGCTCGAAAACTTGTGCAAATTTTACTGGAGATTAGAGTAGCCATGAACTTCATTTGATGAATTTCTTGGATTTTTCCCATATGTAGTTTATTTTTTGAAAATCCAAACAAGTTTTACTATTTTTATTTTAGTTCGATTTAACTTTTGGTTTTCACCCCTTTTTTTGAGATGCAAGATTGAGCTATAATTAACTGGAGTTGTTGTTTTATTATTATTATTGTTATCATTTTTCTCAAATTTAATTTATGTATGCAAAATGCAATGATGCATAGAAAATTCAAAAATAACTAAAATAAATTTTCACCACAATAAATATAAATAAAATTTTTTGTTATATTAATTTTACAAGTTTTTACAATTTGGGTTTGTTACACGGGCCGTCCTCGGCGCCTTCTAGTTGACAAAATCAGTTAGTTGACAAAATCTGAGCGTATTTTCTGATATTAATTCATATAAACTAGAGTAGAGCTATTACTCACTTCGAGGGCTGAACCAATATAAATCTTTGTCTTTTGTTTGCTTGATCCACTCTCGCGAATACCCTAGTTCCAACGATCCCCATACTCTACAAATATCTTAGGCTGTGTTCGTTCCCAGGTTTTCCCGGCGCGCTACAGTGCTCTTCCCCGTGCACGCTTTTCAAACTACTACACGGTGTACTTTTTTGCAAAAAGTTTCTATACAAAAGTTGTTTAAAAAAATCAAATTAATCCATTTTTGAAAAAAATTTAGCTAATACTTAATTAATCACGCGCTAATAACCGCTCCGTTTTCCGTGTTTACTGTGCGCGTTTGGAAACCATACTGCCGAACACAGCCTTAGTGTTCAATCCGTTGACAATTTCGATGAGATGAATTCAAGAGCGGGATTTTCCGACGAGGGTTTCTACGACCAATCTGGCCTAGGAGATCTAACACAGCCAGCCTTTACCATGGTCCAAGTCGGTTCCATCATCTTCCCAGTCTTCGCCGCCATCCCGGTCTTGCCCCCCTTAGCACGTGTTGAGGACAAGGCCATGACAACGGCACGAGCGAATACATCTCCTCAAATGGCCGCATCTCTGGTTCATATCGAGAACGAGGCGTCGAAATATCAATCCGTCGACAAAAGGCCTAAAGCAGCCCAATCTTCAGCTTCAGTTGATAAGTGTGCGTTGACAAGGAAGTCTGTCGACAAGGATGAAGCATGACTTCCAACCCAAAAGACTTCTTGTCATCGGTTGGCTGGATGTCGTGTCATAATCCAAGCAAAGGCTGAACTCGATGCTTGTGAGAAGCGTGGAATTCAGCGTGTTTCTCCATATAAGGCGTGGTGCCCAATCCATATGTCCAAGAGTCACCCCTAATCAGTTGCGAGATATTCTTAAAGCTTGCAGAACCAATTACTTGAGTTCCATGTTGTCCGATCAACTCTCATAGAGATCAATCTCGTATGACGTCTGTGGATGACAACCCTTCAAATCGCATGATGGGTTACATCGGAATTGATCCCGATGAACCATCTTTTCTCCATAGCCTAGATAGTGTGGAATCCTCTAGTTCGAGTTCTCTGCGCGACGTGAACATGTTTGATGTCGAGATCGAATACAGGGTTGCAGACAACCGTACGCCACGGGGTTCCATGGAGGAAGGCGAGTTTGTTCGATCCCGGGACGTATCCCCTCCCAAGCTGAACCTGTCCGTACTCCCGCCGAACACTTTACCACCTTCAATAATCTGCCCGACCACCTCCTTTTGATCAGTAACCCACCCATAAGCGGATGCGTGGTTAAAGCGAATGGAGTCCACTATCACAAATCTCGACTCTGCCTTCATCGCGGCGACAGGACCGCCACCTCCAGACATCCCCCCTCAGGTTGATGAGGTTGCCGTGAACGTTGACGCTGCCAACCACCCTCAAAACGGTGAACCTCGCATTCCTGATAACGTATCGCCACAACGGCGAGCCCAACAAACGCCTCCCTGACAAGATGCTCGCGGATGCTCATGATCTCCGCAAACAGCTAAACGGTCGAAGGTGACATCGACAAGATCAACATGATGACGGACATCGACAACCCCAAGATCATCGACACAGGGGTAGTCATCGGGACGATAATCGTGATAGAGACAACAACCGTGGTCGCGACCAAGCTCACGATCGCTAGGATACCCCAGTACGTCGAGGTGACAACGAACGAGCTTCACGTCAGCATTGTGATGAAGAGGGCTCCCGGTCTCCGCCCCCTAAGACGTGGCCGAAGTCGCAATCGCCGACCTCATGACTGCACACCCGACTACGGTGATCCCTCGTCATCCTCTTCGTCATCATTTATGGGTGGTTCGTGTGGTCACCGTGGTCGCTAGCCACCCTTCCTACCCGGAGGCGGATATAGAGCCTTTAGGTCTTCCCTTTGAGAAGTAAATTGGCCCAAAATTTTGTCCCACTGCAATAGAGAAGTACGATGGGAGCATGGATCCAAAAGAGTTCTTACACGTATACTCTACTATTCTATACACTGCCGGCGCAGACGACAACGCACTTGCAAATTACTTGCCAGCAGCGTTGAAAGGATCTGCTCGGTCATGGCTTGTTCACCTTCCTCAAAATTCAATATCTTACTGGGCAGACCTTTGGAAGCAATTCGTCACGAATTTTCAAGGCACCTACAAGAGACACGCGGTCAAGGACGATCTACACGCCTTCAGGCAGAAGCCTGGTGAACCTCTTCGAGATTTCATTCGACATTTTAATGAATGTTAGAACACTATCCCCGAGATCACCGATGCATCCATAATACGGGCCTTCGAGTCTGGCATCGGAGATCGCTATACAATTCAAGAACTGGCGAGAAGGCGGGTGGTGTCCATAATGAAGCTTTTCGAGATCATCGATAGCTGCACTCACCCGGACGAAGCCATCCATAGGAACAACGAGAAAGAAAAATCGGCGGATGAGAAACAACCAGCTAAAAAAGATAACCCGGAACCAAGTCAGAAACTCAGTCGCAAAAAAGAAGGAAAGAGAAAGGTGTGGAGAATATGGGTACCGGGTATCCACACGGCATCCATATTCGACTAGAGATAGAAGGTGAGTTAGATCTATATATTATATAATAGAGTAGGACTCGTTCATAATATTGCCTTATGTTCTATGGCATGACCTAGAGTCCCAACTGAGTACTACTATGTAATAGATTAGGAAACTGATGCCGTATTTGGCTAGGTTTTTCTCTTTGTAACTCTGTCCCTCAACCTATATAAGGTGGGCAGGGAGCCCTCTAGAGGCATGACCACAGAGATAACCACAATTCGATCGTCAGATCAATATACATTCGATGGATACAATCCCTAAAGAGGAGTAGGGTATTACCTCTCATCGAGAGGGCATGAACCTATCTAAATCCTTATCTTTCACATCCATCCACTTTTAGGTCTCGTGCGCTACCCCCTTTTATTATTGCCGAATTCTAGTTTTGACTATTGGCGCGCCAGGTAGGGGTGGCACCGAGTTTACCGTCGACGAGTGTGATGGAACCAATCTCTTACGTTGCTAGATTCATTTTTGCCCCAAGTCTCCGTTTCGGATTCAGTCTAGCTGGGAAGATCAATCTCAACGAGTTCGACGATTTATTCTTCAATATCATCGGGTTTTTTCCCATCCAACTTATTGTTGTTTATTAGATTGATTTCTAATCTCAGATTAATCTCTTGATATTTTTTGTTGTTGTTCGAATATATTTACGCGGCACTACTGAGGTGATTGGTGCCTATCCTGTACTCGTGGCGTCGCTATGCCATAAACCGGCCACGAGCCTACCCCACCACCGCCGTTGTTGATGGCGACATTGCCTTCATCGTCGGTCACCTTTGTCTTTGCCAACTGGTTTCTTCGTCTCCACGGTTGGTGGATTCTATCACTGTTGCTGATGGCGACATCGTCTTCACTATCGACCGCCTCCACCACTGCTGACTAGTTTTTTCGCCTCCACGGTTGGTGTACTCCACCACCATTGTTGATGGTGACATTGTCTTCATCGTCGGTCGCCTCTGCCGCCACCGATTGGTTTTTTGCCTCCACGGTTGGTGGACTCCGCCGCCGTTGTTGATGGCGACATCGTCTTCATTGTCGATCACCTCTATCATCGCCGGTTGGTTTCTTCGCCCCCATGGTTGGTGTACTCCGCCGCCGTTGTTGATGGCGACATCGTCTTTATCGTTGGTCGCCTCTGCCGCTGACTGGTTTTTCACCTCCATGGTTGGTGTATTCCGCCGCCATTGTTGATGTTGACATCGTCTTCATCGTCGATTATCTCTGCCGCCGTCGACTATTTTTTTTTGCCTCCACGGTTGGTGGACTCTGCCGCCATTGTTGATGACGACATTGTCTTCATCGTCGAACACCTTCGTCATCGCCAACTAGTTTCTTCGCCTCCACCGTTGGTGTACCCCGCCGCCGTTGTTGATGGCGACATCGCCTTCATCGTCGGTAGCCTCAACCGTCGCTGATTGGTTTTTTCGCTTTCACGGTTGGTAGACTTCGCCACCGTTGTTGATGGCGAAGTCGTCTTCATCGTCGATCGCCTCTGTCATCGCCGACTGGTTTCTTCGCCTTCACGGTTGGTGGATTCCGCCACCGTTGCTGTTGGCAACATCGCATTCACGGTTGGTCGCCTCCGCCGTCGCCGATTGATTTTTTTGCCTCCACGGTTGCTGTACTCCACCGTCATTGTTGATGGTAACATCGTCTTCATCGTCGGTCACCTCTGCCGCCACTGACTGGTTTTTTCGCCTCCACGGTTGGTGGACTCTGCCGCTGTTGTTGATGGTGACATTGTCTTCATCGTTGGTCGCCTCTATCATCACCGACTGGTTTCTTCGCCTCCACGGTTGGTTTACTCCGCCGCCGTTGTTGATGGCGAGATCATCTTCATCGTCGGTCGTCTCCGCCACCACCGACTAACTTTTTCGCCTCCATAGTTGGACTCCGCCATCGTTGTTGATGGCGACATTGTCTTCATCGTTGGTCGCCTCCATCGTCGTCGACTGGTTTCTTCGCCGCCACGGTTGGTGTACTCCACCACCATTGTTGATGGCAACATCGTCTTTATCGTTGGTCGCCTCTGTCGCCGCCGACTGTTTTTCACCTCAACGGTTGATGTACTCCACCGTCATTGTTGATGTCAACATCGTCTTCATCGTCGGTTGTCTCTGCCACTGTTGACTGGTTTTTTGCCTCCACGGTTGGTGAACTCCACCGCTGTTGCTGATGACAACATTGTCTTCATCATTGGTCGCCTTCGTCGTCGCCGACTGGTTTCTTCGCCTCCATCGTTGGTGTACTCCGTCGCCGTTATTGATGGCAACATTGCCTTCATCGTCGGTCACCTTCACCGTCGTCGATTGGTTTTTTCGCCTTCACAGTTGGTGGATTCTGCCACCGTTGTTGATGGCGACATCGTCTTCATCGTCAGTCGCCTCTGTCGTCGCCGACTGGTTTCTTTGCCTCCACGGTTGGTGGATTCCGAGCCACTGTTGCTGATGTCGACATCGCCTTCACCATCGGCTGCCTCCACCGTCGGCTGCCTCCACCGTCGCCGACTGGTCTTTTTGCCTCCACGGTTGCTGTACTCTACCGCCGATGTTGATGGCGACATCGTCTTCATCGTCAGTCGCCTCTGCCGCCACTGACTGGTTTTTTGCCTTCACGATTTGTGCACTCCACCACCGTTGTTGATAGCGACATTGTCTTCATCGTCGGTCACCTTTGTCGTCACCGGCTGGTTTCTTCGTCTCCACGGTTGGTATACTCCGCCGCCGTTGTTGATGGTGACATCGCCTTCATCATCGGTCACCGACTGGTTTCTTTGCCTCCACGGTTGGTGGATGCTGCCACTGTTGCAGATGGCGACATCGCCTTCACCGTCGGCCGTCTCCGCCGCCACAGATGGTTTTTTCGCCTCAACGGTTGGTGTACTCTGCCGCCGTTGTTGATGATGACATTGTCTTCATCATCGGTCGCCTCCGCCGCCGTTGATCGGTTTCTTCGCCTCCACGTTTGTTGTACTGCACCGCCATTATTGATGTCGACATCGTCTTGTTGTCTTCATCGTCGCCCACTGGTTTTTTCGCCTCCAAGGTTGGTGGACTCCGCTGCCATTGTTGATGGCGACATTGTCTTCATCGTCGGTCGCCGCCGCGCCGCCGATCGGTTTCTTCACCTCCACGGTTGGTGGATTCCGTCGCCGACTAGTGTTTTCGCTTCCATGGCCGCGCGTCTTCACCATGTTGTTGGGCAACTTCACCTCCACCTTCAATCGCCTCAGCTATTTTTACGGTTAGTGTCTTCGTCGCCATTGATGGACGACCTTGTCCCTACATCGGCCATCTCCGTCGTCACCGATGAAAATACCAACAAGATTGATCAATTATACATCATCAGCTTGCCTTCGCCGTCGCCGACTGGTGTCTTGATCTTCACGATTGGCCTATTATGCCGCCGCTGATGGGCGTCTTCGTCTTCACCGTCAGCTTGCCTTCATCACCGTCGACTAGTGACTTTGCCTTCACGGCTGGCCTATTATGCCGCTGTTGATGGGCGTCTTCGTCTTCACCGACCGATCACCTTCACCGCTGCCGACTGGTGTCTTCGCCTTCACGACTGGCCTATTATGCTGCCGCTGATGGCGTCTTCACCGTCAGCTTGCCTTTGCCATTGCCGACTGGTGTCTTTGCCTTCACGGCTGGCCTATTATTCCGCCGTTCATGGGCGTCTTCGTCTTCACCGACCGGCCGCTTTCACCGCCGCTGACTGGTGTCTTCGCCTCCACGGTTAGCCTACGTCGCCACCACTGATGGCCGTCTTTGTGTTCACCATCGGCTTGCCTCCGCCACTGCGGACTGGTGTCCTTGTCTCCACGGCTATGAATTTTCGTCACCGTTATTGCACAATTTCGTCTTCACAGTCGGCCGCCTTTGTCACTTTGGATCGTCTTCATCACCGGCAATCTATGCTTCACAAGATCACTAGCTTCGCTACAACAAATAGTGCTTCAATCATCAAGTTTTCTACTTGGACATCCTCAACGTGTATCTTTTCTCAAGCAATGGCTACTTCGTTCCAGAGCAAGGTTTGTACTTTGGCAACTTCAACATTCTCACCAACAACTTTGGATCTCAGCTAATGCCACGGTCTACTTGGATTCATCAATCAATCAATTTGAATTCGACGAGCTGAACAGTAGTTTCAACATCTACTTTCCTCTACGTGGAGCATTTTCAATAACTACAACACCAAGTTCTACTGTCATTGTTGCAAATCAAGAGGCGCTACATCAATCTTCGCCACGCATGCACTAACATCAAGACAACTACTCGGGCTTGGACATTTTCTCAACAGTCTATTATCATTAACATCACTTTCGGCACCGTCGTCGTCGATAATACTTTCATGTCCGACTAACTAATGTCAACCAGGTTCTTTGCTTCAGGAGTTTGGGCTTCGTCAACACTAAAATCTGATTGGATCACTAACATCGCCATCTTCATCAACATCCAACCATGCCTCTTCGGCCTACCTTACTCTCTCGCTGTTGATGTGCAACTTCGTCTTCACAGTCGATTGCTTTTGCTGTCGTCGATCATCATCACCACCGGTTGAGTTTGTTGTGGGCTGGTTTCTTCACCTCCACGGTTTATGGACTTCGCTGCTGTCGCTAATGGGCAACTTCGTCTCTGTCGCTGACGTCTCCACCGTCCCTGATAGGCAACTTCATCTCCATCATTGGCAACCTTCGCTTCGCTAGCACCGATTTTTTCGCTGCCATCGACCGATGATCTCGCCTCCATGCCGACTACATCAGCCGCTACCAATGGTAACCTCGACTGCGATAGAAGGAAAAGCAACATGCTCAGGGGCTTACCAACTCTAGCACGAGGATCATACATTCAATTTGGACTTATTCCGGGTACATGCGACATGAATTCATAGCCATGCACCTATCTCCTATGCTCAAGGTCTGAATCAATCATTATTTCCCACGAGGACCATCATCTGAGTACTTGCGGCAGTCGGGATTTAATTATCATATTTACTTTGGTATACCCCATAAGAGATAACCACTCGGATCATAAGCCACTCAGATAAAATGCGCTTGGCCTACATCACCCATGAGATTTGTTACTCGGGAGCATATTAGTAGGTGTGCTATACATGTCTTATTTTAAGGTTATTGATGGACATATTTTGGGCCTAATCCCAATATGTTTGCAGCTCGTATGTCCAGGTGTGGCCTGTCACGTGCCTTTAAGGACTTAGGCATATTTGCTTTTGGCAATATTCGCGTGTTCAAGTGCCCAATACATTAAAATCCTTTTATACAATTATTACACAACTTTTTAGGAGTTGGTACAATGCAATTTAAAAGGTGGTAAATAGTGAAGCTTTATATATAGCTGACATTAACTTCTTTATATAAAAGTTAAGCACTGATTAGTATTTTACAAAGCAATTGATTGAATACTATATCATTGCTTTAGGCTACATATGTGTGCATCCTTATAAAAGACCAATATTATGGCCTTGACTGATTATAATATTTTTTGGTCATTATACAGGCGGTTGGTAAATTTATTTATGAGTTTTATTAACTCAGATTTTACACCACGTATGCCATAAATTTTTCAGGTGTGGTGCAGCCGTGTATCTTATAAGGACTTAAGCATTTGCGATATGCGCATGGTATGAACCCAATACCTTAAAAAATTCTTTACTTGCTGCAAAAAGGCTTTTTTTATTAAAGTCATTTGCTATGCAACTTTTAAAGGTGACCAATAGCATGTTTTAATGGCTTTTCTATTTCTTTTTCATAAGAGTCAGGTGCTATTTAGTATTATTTTCAAAGATACGGTTGGCCTAGTGCTACGCGCATGCTATACATGGTTGGCCTAGTGCTATGTGATTCTTTTTTGTTAAGTCGCTGTTGGCCTTGTGCTATGCGCATTATATTTTTAAGACATGATTGCCTTAGGGCTACATGCATTATATTTTTAAGCCACTGTTGGCCCAGAGCTATGCGCATCATATTTTGTGCAGTCGGTGTATCATTCGAGTCATGTTACTCGGGGATTCACACCGCATATGCTATAAATTAATATTAAGTCACTCGGTTGACTATAATTATCAGAAACCACTCGGTTGGTTAGATGATTTATTCCTTGACTATATGCTTAGTTTATTCAACTAACCACATAGTTTAGTCGATGCACCTGGGTATATATTCTTGGTTATTTTTTGAAATTTTTTTCAGCCCTTCACAGCCTTTTGATTTGGTAAAAGCACTCGGGAGACTATGGCAAACATGATTGAAGCACTCGGCTTTGGATTAATTTGGTTTGAGAGAAGATTATATTTTCGACTATGAAGGTCTCAGGGGCTATTATGGAGAATATGGATACCAGGTACCCACACGGCCTCCATATTCGACTAGAGATAGAAGGTGGGTTAGATCCATATATTATGTAAAAGAGTAGGACTCGGTCATAATATTGCCTTATGTTCCATGGCATGACCTAGAGTCCCGACTAAGTACTACCATGTAATAGATTAGGAAACTGATGCCGTGTTTGGCTAGGTTTTCCTCTTTGTAACCTTGTCCCCCAACCAATATAAGGTGGGCAGGGAGTCCTCTGGGGGCATGACCACAGAGATAACCACAATTCGATCGTCAAATCAATATACATCCGGCGGATACAATCTCCAAACAGGAGTAGGGTATTACCTCTCATCGAGAGGGCCTGAAACTGTCTAAATCCTTATCTTCCGCATCCATCCACTTTTAGGTCTCGTGCGCTACCTCTTTTATTATTGCCGAATCCTAGTTTCGACAAAAGGCAAAGTCGGAAGTTCTTGTTGCAGAACAAGATAAAAACGCTCCCCAACGACCTCCTCCTTGAGACAATGGCCCAGTACAACAGTGGTGTCTAGTGCCTAGTGCATAAGACCAACGCTCACATGTTCGAGGAGTGCAACGTATTCCAAATGGCCATGACTAGAAAGATAGCCCAAGACAATGAGAAGAGAGTTTGCATGGTAGAGAAGAGAAATCGCGACCCTCTGCCCGACAACAAAGTAGACTTCCCTGACTTCGACCAACACATGGCCCACATCTTCGACAGCTCAACCTCTTATTCTTCGAAAAGAGAATACAAGAAGGTAGAACGTGAGGTATGCTCCATTACCCGGGGGACGGTGTCTAAAATGAAGTGGTCAGACCAGAAGATCGAGTTCTCCTATGCCGACCTCCCAGCTCTGACGACAACCCCTAGGTGATATCCGATAGTAGTCGAACCTACTATCCGGAATGTCAAAGTTGACCGAGTTCTCATTGATGGCGGCAACTCCATCAATCTCCTCTTTGCCAGCATGCTCAATGCAATGAGATCCTGAGAAGCAAGCTCATCCCTTAAGAGCAGTCCTTCCATGGCATTACCCCAGAATCATCGTCAAGGCCTTTAAAAAAGATCATGTCACCGGTGACCTTTGGAAGAGCTGACAACTTCCGAACAAAGCAGATCACGTTCGATGTAGCGGAGTTTGAAAAACACCGCCTACAACACCATCCTCGGAAGAGCAACGCTCGCCAAGTTCATGGCAGCTTCACATTACGCCTATCAGTTGATCAAGGTACCAGGACCCAAAGGGATAATCACCATACCAAGGAACGCAAAGATGGCCATGCAGTGTGTCAAGAGGAGCCTCAATATGATCGAGCAAACTCCCACCACACCCGTCGCAACTGAACCTCCTCGGAAAGTGACCAAACCCAATGTGGCACCCAAACCAGATGGCGCTATAAAGATAATCCCATTTTTCAGTAGCATCCCCGACAAGGCAGTCAAGATCGGGGCTGAGCTCGACAGTAAATAGGAACTCGACCTCATTACCTTCCTCCGTGTTAATACAGATGTGTTCGCTTGGCAACCGTCCACCATGCTTGGGGTCCCCAAGGACGTGATTGAGCATAAACTGATGGTTCGGCCCGACGTAAAACCCATCAAGAAAAAATTGCGTTGCTTCGCTCCAGACCGCAAAGAGGCTATACGAGAAGAACTCAACAAACTTCTCAAAGCTGGTTTCATCAGAGAAGTCCTTCATCCAGAGTGGCTCGCAAATCTAGTTATGGTGCGCAAAGCCAACGGCAAGTGGAGGATATGCGTAGACTTCATCGGTCTAAACAAGGCATGCCCGAAATACTACTTTCCCTTCCACGCATTGACCAACTAATAGATTTTACCGCCGGATGTGAGTTGTTGAGTTTTCACGATGCATATTCCGGGTACCATCAAAACAGCATGGCCAAGGAAGACGAGGAGAAGACGGCCTTTATCATGCCCTTCGGTGTATTCTGCTACGTCAAGATGCCCTTCAGCCTGATCAGCGTTGAGTCCACATACCAGCGTGAGATTCAGGAGGCTTTTCAATCTCAACTCGGTAACAATGTTGAGGCCTACATCGACGATGTCGTAGTCAAAACAAAGACGCGAGCTCGCTCCATCGATGACCTAAGGGAAACGTTCAACAATCTCCGATGATACCGGCTCAAGCTTAACCCAGAGAAGTGCATGTTCGGAGTACCATCGAGCAAACTGCTCAGCTTCCTCGTCTTTTGATGAGGTATCGAAGAAAACCAGGACAAAATCAAGGTCATCAAGAACATGAAGTCGCCGACAATGCTCAAAGAAGTCAAGAAGCTTATAGGATGTATGGCAGCCCTCAGTCGATTTGTGGTCAAGATGGGAGAACGAGGACTACCCTTCTTCAGCCTTCTGAAGAAACAAGACAAGTTCGAGTGGACACCAGAGGCCGAGGAGACGTTCCGCGCACTCAAGCGATACCTCGCCAATCCACTTGTCCTCGTCGCCCCACAACCATAGGAGGAACTCTTCCTCTACATCACCGTAACACCGTACTCCGTAAGCACCATCATTTTTGTCAAACGTGAGAAAGTACAGCGCCCAGTCTACTACGTCAATGAAGTGCTGCACGACACCAAGACTAAATACCCCAGATCCAGAAGCTGCTCTACGACGTGGTCATGACATCCCGAAAACTACGCCATTACTTCCTAGCCCACAAGGTCACAACCATCTCCTCATACTCCCTTGGTGAAGTTGCTCGCAACAAAGAAGTCGCAGGACGCATTGTCAAATGGGTCGTTGAGCTCAGCCAATTCGATGTCCACTTTATCCCACGAACAGCCATCAAGTCCTAGGTACTCGCAGACTTTGTCACCGATTGGACAGCTCCTGAGGACGGAAAATTTGACCGAACGGACAACGAGCGATGGACAATGGCCTTCGATGGTGATTTATTCTAACTTCATCGACCGGAGATCAGTTTTGACACGCTATGCAACTAGATTTTCGAGCAACCAATAATATTGCTGAGTATGAAGGACTTCTCGTCGAACTAAGAGTCGCCGTATCACTTGGGGTCAAGCGACTAGTTATGAATAGGGACTCAGAAATAGTCGCCAACCAAGTGGATAAGGATTAAAAGTGCTCCAACCCATGGTTGTCCAAGTATCTCGCCGAAGTCAGAAAGCTGAAACACAGGTTCGATGGATTCGAGGTGAGCCACGTGTATCGCAAAGACAATACCGATGCCGACAACCTCGCCCGCCGAGCTTCCAGAAGAGAACCAATGGAACCCAGCATGGTTCTTGAAGTGCTAACGAATCCTTCAATCAAGAGTTCGCCAAACAACGACATTGATAGCACCACCGACGTTGGCTCGGGGGCTACTACTCAGAACAACAAGCTCATCGCGGACATCGAAACTACCATGGATTGGTGTACACCGTTAATTGAATTCCTCAACAACAACAAGCTACCTGACGATGACATGAAAGCAGAGAAACTCTGTCGACAAGCTAAAGCCTACTATCTGATCGAGAATGACCTATACAAGAAGGCCACCAACGGAGTACTGCTGAAGTGCATCACGTCCGACAACGGCAAGGCGCTACTGCTGGACATCTATGAAGGAATCTGCGGATCACATGCTGGTACAAGACGCTGGTCGGTAAGGCCTTCCGAGAAGGTTTTTATTGGCCATCGGCTCTCCAAGACGCCTTCGATCTGGTACAATGGTACGAAGTTTGTCAGTTCCACTTCAAACCATCCCTTTGTCCTGGCCATTCTCGTGTCGGGGGTTTGGCATCCTCGTACTGTTTCCAAGAGGACAAGGTGGCTACAAGCTCTTGTTCATGGCTATCGACAAATTCACTAAATGGATTGAAGCTGTCACGTCCCAAACTAGCCCCGAGCGGGAATGAGAGTAAGGCGATCCAAATTAACCTGTGAATCTGTACCAGTCGCAGGAAAACGGTGCTGGTACAACAGAAAGATTGAATATCACAACGATAAAGGTCTCATTATTATGAGTATAGATATAATCATCATTGGAATTGCGGACAGTCTCCGAGTTCGTAACTGCATTAAAAAAGGAGGAAGCGGAAACTAGCCCAAAGCCACAAGCATGACTTGGGAACTAATCCGAGACCCTACTATAGCTCGAAGCCTGCTTGCTCCTGGAAGAACTCCTCATCAACTAGATCCATCTCCTCTTCTTCGAGAGCTAGGGGGATTATTTATATAGAGCAAGGGTGAGTACGAGAGTAGTCAGCAAGCCAAGGGGATTAAGTGTTTAATGCAAGCTTCAAGGGAAGGCTGGTTATTTTATTATTTAGTTTTAGTTTAAAACCTTTAGAATCAACTAAGTGAGTTCTTCTCAACGGCACAGATGAGAAAGTGCGTCTCATCCTACCGTAGCAGTGAAATGTATTCATTGATTACATCTACATGAGTGGCTCCCTGCCAAGCAAAACTACGCTAAGGAATCACCTCAAATCCATCTATGACCATGGGCATGGCTGTTCGAAAAGTTTGTTAACCTCTGCAGAGGAGGTACACTTTACCAACACGACGTTACTAACCCGGGTCACCCAGTCCGTGCCAAACAGCCACGACTGGTGACTTTGAGGCTTTCACACCATGGCATTTCAAAAGCCGACTCAGGGTCACCTAATGCCAACGGGAGGGGTCCCACGTACGAACACCAGGTTAGGTCCTAGACCATGCTGTGCTAGGAAGCCCATGGGTCCTCCCCGACACCACCCTAGCGAATCCACTTGTCCCTTGGCATCAAGGTTTCCCTGGCCTGGCTAGTTACTCAGCCAGGGTTGTCCCACTTCACCCATGTGGTCGCACTAGTTATGTTTGGATGAATTTCCAAAGGAAACGGTCCTTAAGGGCGAGAACGGGAAAAGCGTACCACCAGTACATTCCCCGCACCGTGAGTTTTGGAAACTCAATTTATTTTCAAGGCACCGACCCAGGTGTTGGTTTTTTCAAGGATTTTGAAAACCCAAGTTTTACCCTGTCGACAATTTTAAGTTTGAGGAGGACCAACGGTACTCATGCCCGAGGGCATGAATACCGAGGCCTAACATAACATGCTACAAGGAAGTTGCGAGTAATTCAAATATCAAGGAGGTTAAATGCAACAATTATAGGTAAGGCCTGCTGGCTATATTGCAAACCGCAGCCAACATTTTAAATGTAACCTACAGATGCATATTTTGAAAAATGAATTACTTAATTTTAATTTTTGGGCTCAATTGATCAAAGGTGATTTGTCTTGCTCGAGATCTTGAGCTTCTTCCTCGTATTCCATGCACTCAGACTCCTCAAGATCCGAAGCTACACATGGAACGAGATAACTCAACTAAACGACCAAAGAAAAGATCCTATTAAAGACCACTAAGTGTGCCATTGGATAGATCTCAATATTTGAGGAATTTTGGAAGTTGAATAGAGTCAATCGGACAAACGATTGAGGAGATATGAATTTCCTGAGATTAATCGATTTTTTGTCTAAAGGAAAAAAGAATTATAGGATTCTCTGGAAAGGAAAAAGAATCGAGGGATACGATTTAGACTTCTCAGCCAAGCGCAAGGCGTGGCCCAGAACGAGGCGCGGGCGCAGCCAAGCGAAGCGGGCTGGAACGCTGGTGAAGGCAGCCCACGGTCGAGAGGGAGTGTGCGAGGGCAAATGGGCCGATGGTGAGGCACGGCCCATGCGGTCGCAGTGGTTGCGGTGCACGAGGCAGGCCGGTGGACGGTGATCCACCGCATGGGGTCCCGAGCGGGACCCAAGTGTCGGCGGCACGGTCTTTGTGGATCGGGAGCACGTGACGACGGCTCTATGGTTTGGATGGACGCGGCTCAGATCCGGTGCACATGTGTGAACGCGGGTGTGGCGGGCCCACGCGCAACCTCTTGGCTCTCATTGGACTATGTGCACGGGAGAAGGGATCAACACCGGGGCGATGGACGAGACGAGAGGAGAAGAGCCAACGGCTCGGATTCGTCAGAGAATGGCCAAAGACGACGAATTTGTGGTGGCGGCAACTGCCGGCGAGAAAAAAAGGAAAACTTCACCGGAGCGACGAGGGCTCGATTCACCGGGGCTCCAACATCCCCACGGGCCTACGAAGCCAATCCGAGCGACGAGAGAGATGGTGTGGCATTGGGATGAGACGGGCGACAACGAGCAAGGCTCGACACTGACTGGCGGCGCTATGGCGAACATCGGCGAGCGACGAAGAGGCTAAAGCGTTGTCTACGCGCATAGGGAAACAACGGCAAGCAAGCTAGCTACCTAAGGAAGAGAGGGACAGAGGGGGAAATAGAGGGAGGTACCGCAACGGTCGTCGGTCTGGAGCCGAGCAAGGACATGTCGGTCATCGGCGCAGCAGGGGGCTAGGGGAGGTGGCACGTGGCATCCTTCCGGTCGGTGACGGCAATGTGACCAAGGGAGGCAATGGCGGTGATGAAAAAACTTGAACGGCGAGCGGGCGTGAGAGAGAGAAAAGCGGCGGCTCTACCGCGGCACGTGCGCCGCATGTGCCCGGGCGCGGGCCAAGGCAGACTGGGCTAGGACGGCGTGGCCTAGGAGGAGGTGAAGGCTGAGGGGGGAAAGGTATGAGCCGGCCGAGAGAAAGATGACCCAAGGAAACAAGGGATTCAAAATAAACTTTGGCAGAGAAATTTGAAAAGAAGGGATTTGGAGATTTGAGTTGGCCACTGAGGGGGAGACTGAAACCTTCGCACACTCAATGAAACACAACCGAAGAACCAACTTTCGCAAACAGGGTTTTTAGAGATTAGGTTTTTCCATTAACGCCCTTAACAAGGATCTCGACACCAAAATTCAGCACCTAAGAGAGCAGCTTCGGAAACTCGGCGTGGAGATCTTCTCGTTCCCTGGTTGCCTCATCTTCTGAGTGGTTACTCTACTGAACCTTGTAGAACTTGATGGTTTTTCTTTGAGTTTGACGTTCTGCTTCTTCAAGAACTCTAATTGGCATTTCTCTATTTGTTAGATTCTTCTGCAGTTCAATGCCTTCCAAAGGGACTTGTTCTTCAGGAACACAAAGAAAATTCTTCAACGGAGACACATGAAACACAATGTGCACATTCCAGAGTCCTTCTGTGTCACGCCCGGAAATTTTCCCAAATTTCCAGACCATTTTGTGTATTAAGTTCCTGTCCAGGCATCAACCAGGGTACACAAAACGACAAATCAATAAACAAACTCAAACGTAAATAAAGCGATAAATACTTACAACAGAGGCGCTTAGTCCTCACACCGAAAAGAAAACAGCAGCGAAAAGAGGCGATCCTAGCGGGGCTTCAACTCCACTCCACAGGCAAACTCAACTGGGGTCTGAGCCTTGGTCCTCTAACTTCATCTTCAACTCAGAAGTACTAAACTTCTGAAAAGGGGAAAAAATAGCAAGATTGAGTACAACCACCGTACTCAACAAGCCACACCCAAGATGCAAACGTGCAAAGGGGAGACAGAGGGAGGCTTGTGGCTATTTGCAGAAAAGCGGTTGCAAATCTTTATATTTTAAAACAGTTTAATTATGACATGATTAAATCTCCACTGAACAACGCTACAACCACGTTGATCAAGCCCAACCATTCCACCTGAACTACACCAGTTCATTAGGTCAAATTAATTAAGCATGTGGGACTAATCACGGTGAATCTGGTTGATCGCCCATAACGGCGGGCACGACTATTCGAATAGTTTTACTCTGATCAGAGGTGCACAACTGTACCCACAAGACACGATTCCACACATGTTACCATGCCCCGAAGTATCGCCACGATACTGCAAAGGGGGAAATCGTGACAAGACCTTTCGCATAACTCCTCCTAACCAAGCGCACCACACCGCAGGTTTCGCCCCCGCTCCCTTACCAGCAGCGGGCAGCCCCCCCTCGTGCCACGGTGAATCTGGCAGCCGATCAACCGGTATATCCCCGGCCGACCCAACTCCATCACGCCCACCCTTGCCGAGGAGCGTCGGCTAGGAAAGAGCTATGCTACAGATCCAGCAGTTGCCCATTCATGCCTATGGTAAGCACTGTTATTCTTCCAGGGTTTCCCCGGTCCTTAATTGCCATGGGTGCGACCAGCAAAACCATGCACCCATAGCCCACCATTAGGTCATATTTTAGTTGGATAATTACGACCAACAAAACGTGGTCCGGTGTCTCGAGCGAACTGCTCGTTAGAAGCTAATTGTAAACAGTGTAATTATCCCCTTAAATGAGCTAGTGGTAATTAAGCATGGCTAAGCAGATATAATTCTAGCAAAGTCAACATAAGTGACATAAGCAAGTCAAATTATCACCCAAGGTTAACAAAGGACGGTTAACAAGTAAACATGGCACAAGCGAACGGATAGGTAAACCCTATTCCCATGTAATTAGCAAAACATGCACTTTATTTGCAAACGTAAAACATTTTGTAAAATGGGTACAACATGCTCAAGGGGAATGTGTGACTTGCCTTGCTTCTTCAAACAATCTTCCGGACTTCTTTCCTCGCGAGCACGAACTTCCGAAACGGCGGAATCTACACGCTGGCACGCAAAACGAGGAAAAACTCTAATAAAAACCAAGTAAACCATACATAAAAAGTAAACAAACATGTAGGGCTCAATTTTAGATGAATTTTGCAAGTTGAATGGCTCAATTTGGAGTTCGTGTGAATTAGATATGAATTTTAGAATTTTTGAGCCATTTAAATGAATTTCTGGAAATTAAATCGATTTATTGCGCAATTATTAATTAATTTTACCAAGGAAAGGACTACGCTGACATCATCAAAGGGAAACGGCGTCGGGACGGCGGGTCCCACGTGTCAACGGGTCAAGGGGCGGCCGGTCCACGGTGGACCAGGTCCAGGCACGCACAGGTGCGGACGCACCACGTGGCACTGACGTGGCGGCCACAGCGGATGGACGGGAGAAGGTAGCGCCGACGTGGACGCCAACGTGGCGAAGCCGCGGGCGGCCACGTGGTCTGGGTGTGGACCGGATTAAACAAAGGGGGCCCACGTGTCAACGACATAAAAGTCGGCGAACCGAGAAGGAAAAGGAGGTAAAAAGGACTTTGCAGGGGAAAGGGGAAAATTTGGGCTGAGAGGGAGGCAAAATGGGCTTTTTGCGAGGAGAAGGAAAAATGGGCCGAGGGACATAAAGTAGACTTTTGTGTGGAGAAAGGATAATAGGCCGACGGCCCAATAGAGGAGAAAGGGCGAGGAGGCGTGTGAAATGGACTTTTGCGAGGGAGATGGGCCAATCGGCCCAACGGCCGCTGGGCTGGAGGGAGTGGTGGGCCGGCCCGGGTGCGGCCTCTATGGCCGGGCGGGCAGCTAGGGTTCGGCCGAACCCTAGGCCGACCGGCCATGGCACGGCGGCGGCGGCCACGGTCCATGCGACGGCGAGGCGTCGGCGGCCACCGGCGGGGACGGTCGGCAAGCGGCGGCGGCGGTGGCGCTGTGGCGGCGGCATGCGGCGGTGGCGCTGTGGCGGCGGCGCACGGGACGGGGCAGCGCACCGGGGAGGAGAGAGGAAAGGGAGAGAGAGGAGAGCTCACCGGGTTAGGCCGGAGCCGAAGAAGACGGCGGCGGCGGCGGTGCTACGGCGCGGGGACAACGGCGCGGAGGCGTGGCCGAGGCGCGGGGAGCGGCGGCGAGGCCGGAGGGGGCAGCGATGACGCGCGGGAGCGGCTAGGGCGGCGGCGGCGTGCGACCGGAGTGCGGGGCGGGCGGAGCGCGTGGAGAGCGGGGAGCGAGGGCGGCGAGCTCGGGCGAGGAGGGGAAAAGGTGGAGGGAAGCACGGGCATGATTTTTATAGAGGAGGCAGAGCGCGGGATGGCCGGGGATGGACGGATTTCTCGCCGGAGAAATCGGGCAGCGCGGGCGAGTGGCGGCCGGGAATGGCGGCGGTTGACCCGACGGAGGTTGAAGAAGGGAGGCAACATAGACTTCAGCGGGAAGGGGGCACAAACGGGCCGAGGCGGCCTTGGGCCGAGGAAGAGAGGAAGGAGGGAGGGACGTGGCCCGCAGGCCATGCGAGAGGGAGAGGGGAGGAGGCCGTGTGGGCCGCGGGAAAGGGAGAGAGAATTTTGGGCCGAAAACGGCCCAAAACAAAGGGGACATTTTTAATTTGTTTTTCAATTAATTTAATCAGTTAAATGAACTTTGTGACTTTAAAATTATTTCTTTATCTCCAAAAATTCACGAAAAATTTTGGAGAGTACTTTAGGGCACGGGGAATATTACAAAAATATTTTCGGCCATGATTTTTAAAGGAAATTTTGATTTCCTTGCTAATTTCACTTGTTTAAATTGCTTTTAATTTTTATTTAATTTCTGGAAAATGTATTATTAGGCAATTTTTAATCCCGATCGAAAATCGAGGCTTGACATTCTGGCAGCTCGAGTTGATACGCAATTTGTCACATCTGGCAGTGATGGGGTAGGAACCGATGTAGCGGGGTGCTAACTTTCTTGACATCCCAAACCTCTTTAGACCACGAAGCGAAGATACCCGTAGGTATACATGATATCCCGTAGGACACTTGAGATCACACCTTCGACTGTCTGCGTAGCTCTTCTGCCTATTCTGAGCTATTTTAAGTCGTTCACGGATTAACTTGAACTGATCTTCTGCTGCCTTGAGCACATTCGGACCAAACACTTGGCTCTCGCCTATCTCGGTCCAACACAGCAGAGTGCAACACTTTCGTCCAAACAGAGCTTCATTCAGGGACATCTGAATGCTGGTCTGATAGCCATGTTGTATGAGAACTCAGCGTAGGGTAGGCAACGATCCCATGTGCCTTCAAAATCCAAGGCACAACCATGAAGCATGTCTTCTAGGATCTGCTTAACTCTTTCTGTCTAACCATCTGTCTACGGATGGTAAGCAGTGCTGAAATTCAGATTGGTGCCCATAGCCTCGTGCAACTACTACCAAAACGTTGAGGTAAACTAGGTGCCTCTATCTGACATGCTCTTCTTTGGACAACCATATCTTCAAACCACATGGGTCATATACAGATCGACCAGCTTCTTTCCATCATAGTTGGTCTTCACTGGTACGAAACGGGCTGCCTTGGTTAGGTGGTCCACGATAACCAAGATGGAGTCATACCTGCTAGGGGTTCTTGGTAAACTGGCGATGAAATCCATACTGATCTCTTCCCATTTTCACTCAAGAACTCGAAAAGGTTGCAACAAGCCGGCTGGTTTCTTATGTTCTGCCTTTACACTTTGGCATATGTCGCACAGGGCCACATATTCTGCAACATCTCACTTCATACCAACCCACTAGAAATATTCCTTGATGTCTTGGTACATCTTGGTACTTTCAGGATGGATGGAGTAAGCAGACTCATGAGCTTTTCTCAAGATGAGGTCTCTTAACTCCTTTTTGGCCAGCACATAGATGCAGGATCTGAACCAAACAGTACGTTGTTCGTCGATAATGAACCCTTCGACTCTTTTCTTGTGGATCTTCTCTTCTAACTCCTTTAGCCTTTCAACTTCTTTATGTGCCTCTTGAATTTGTGATTCTAGAGTGGGTTGCACTGTAAGATCGGCGAGGGTTCTAGATGGGACCATGGTCAACTTCAACTTCTCAAGTTCTTGACACAAACTCTCTTGGGTCAACCAAACTAGGGCGATATTGCAGTAGGTCTTGTGACTTAACACATTGGCAACCACATTTGCTTTCCCAGGTTGGTAACGGATACCGAGATCATAATCCTTGATTAGTTCTGACCATCTTCTTTGTCTCATGTTCAATTCATTCTAAGTGAAAATGTATTTGAGGCTCTTGTGATTGGTGTAAACTTCACGTCGATTTCCGATCAGGTAGTGTCGCCATATCTTGAGAGCATGAACAACTGTTGCCAATTCAAGATCGTGCATAAGGTAGTTGACTTCATGGGGCCTGAGTTGTCTCGAGGCATAGGCCACCAACTTTCGATCTTGCGTTAGGACACACCCAAGACCTTGCCTTGATGCATCACAGAAGATCTCGAAATCTTTTCGGAAGTCTGGCAGAGTGAGAACAGAAGCAGTTGTCAATCTTTTCTTTAGTTTGGAAGTTGTTCTCACATGATTCTGACCACACGAATTTCTTTTCCTTCTTTAGTAGCTCAGTCATTGGTTTGGTTAGCTTGGAAAATCTCTCAATGAACCTCCGGTAGTAACCAGCTAAGCCAAGAAAACTACAGATCTCAGATACACTCTTAGGTGAGTTCCAAGCAAGAATAGATTCAACCTTACTGGGATCCACTTCGACGCCTTTGGTGGAGATGACATGACCAAGGAACGCTACTCTGTTCAGCCAAAATTCACACTGAGAGAATTTGGCAAGAGTTGATGTTCTTTCAACCTTTCCATCACTATCCTTAGATGTCAGCATGTTCTTGTTCACTCTTTGAATATATCAAGATATCATCGATGAAGACTACAACGAACTTGTCTAGGTAGTCCAGAAAGACTTTGTTCATCAAGTTCATGAAGAAAGCTGGAGCATTAGTGAGTCTGAAGGACATCACTGTGAACTCGTACAGACCATATTGCGTTGAGAAAGCAGTTTTGGGTATATCTTCTGGCTTAATCCTTAGTTGGTGATACCTAGATCGCAAGTTGATCTTGGAGAAAACTTTTTTTCCTTCTAGTTGATCAAACAAATTGTCGATCTATGGTAGTGGATACTTATTCTTTATGGTCACTTCATTCAAGGCTCTATAGTCAACACCATCCTTTCAGAGCCGTCTTTCTTCTTTACCAAGAGAACAGGGGCTCCCCAAGGGGACGAGCTGGGACACACATAACCCTTGCTTTGCAGTTTTTCAATTTGTTTCTTAACTTCAGCCAATTCCTTGGTGGCCATTCTTTAGGGTCTCTTAGCAATAGGAGCAGTGCCAAGTGCGAGTTCTATGGAAAACTCGATTTCTCGATCTGGAGGCATGCTCGGTAGTTCTTCTGGGAACACATCAGGATACTCGTTGACTATAGATACCATTTCCAAGGAAGTAGCTTGCAAGCTGCTTAGAGTCGAACGGTTTGCGGAGAAGGAGGAAGGGGTGAAACACACTTGCTATCCTCCGGGTCCTCGTAGGGTGATTGTCCTCTAAGCACAATCTATTTATCCTTTGTGCTTAGCCAACCAATCCATCCCTAGGATGATGTCCAAGCTTTGGGAAATTAGGACTATGGGTTTGGCTACGAAGCTAAGCCCTTCAATTTTCAGGTTAACCTCGAGGCATAATTTATCTGCCCTTATGTCCCTTCCAGGGGAACGTACTATCATAGGTACTTGTAAATTTTGGTTTTCCAACCATTTCTTTGCACAAAAGCTTGCGATATGAACGAATGAGAAGCTCCCGAATCAAACAAAACAAGTGCAGGTATGGAGTTGACAGAGAACATACCCATCCCCACATCTGGTGCATCTTGAGCAGTTTCAGCTTGGATGTGGTTCACCCGGCCTCGTCCAAGGTTGTTGGAAGCACGGGAGCCTTGTCCACTTGCCCGATTGACGAGACGGGACTGAGCAAGAGCTAGGGTCCTAGTGGAGCTAGCATTAGATCGTCCTGAACTGGAGTTTCCCTGATTCTGAGGACACTGTCTGGCGTAGTGCCCCATTTGGTTGCAAGTAAAGCACTGAACATTTGCCAACCCTGAGGGCGACTTGAAAGAGGTGACACTATTTCCTCCAGTGTTGCCACGCTGAGCACGTTGCTGTGGCGGTGGAGCAGGGCGTGGCATTGGTAGATGAGGGGCAAAGCCTGCCTGGCGATTAGCCTGAGGAGCGGGATGATGGTACTGCATGGGCTGACCAAACCAAGGGCGAGGTGCCCCACGGGAGGGGTTTGCCAAGTGAGTAGACTTGCGCTCTTTGTATTCTTCATTTGCCTCCTTTCTAGCATCCTCAAGAAGCAAGGCCTTGTTGATCATGTGCTGAAAGGTGGGGAAATCATGGGTAAGTAACTGAATTCTCAATCCTACTACAATTCCCTTCAGGAATTTCTTGATTTTCTTCTTGTCAGTACTCACTTCCATAGGAGCATACCAAGCCAACTTGTTGAAGCGACTCAAGTACTCATTGACGCTTCTTGTCCCCTGTTTAAGTCAGTTGAATCCTCTTTTTTCATGTCAATGGTGCTTTTGAGCACATGAGCTGCGTGAAAAGCTTTAGCAAACTCTATTCAATCGATGTTGGTGGAATCAAGGTGAGCATTGCAATAATTCTCCCACCAATCGACAGTAGAGCCTCTCAACTGATGTGCAGCATAGATGGTCTTCACCATCGGAGTGCACTGCACCAGGTTGAGGTTCTTCTCAACATCCTTCAGCCAATCGTCAGCTTTGACGGGCTTAACGATATGAGAGAACCCAGGTGGGCGAGATCTCAGGAAGTTAGTCAATTTGGACCTGTTGTTATTGAAAGGCACTTGTTGTGGAGCCTGTGGCTGCAAGTTCTACTGAATGCCTGTGATGGCCTGAGCTAAACCTTGCAAGATTTGAGTCTGAATAGCCATCATATGCTGATAGTTAGCCTGGAGCTGGGGAGACGGGGATAAGTTCGACGCATGATTTGCGTTGCCTGCCGAATGATCTGTCCGAGCGAGGCTAGTGACTTGTTCATTGCCTGATTCATGTTTTGATTTTGGTTCATCCCTGTTTGATTCATAACTCAAGTGAGTAAGAGCACGAGCCATGCGACGGGGACGACCAGCCATCTAATCTCCTAGAAAAGGGCGGGGTGAGAAACAGGACAACACTTAAAGGGTGAAGAAGTAAAATAAACGAGCACAGAGAGCACACACTAGGCATAAAGCTTTTCTCAAATCAAAAAGCACCTAATACAACAGGTGTGGACAAGTCATAGAGCTACGCCGAGCTTGACTGCACGCACAACACCTCAGAGAAGCAGACTATCAAACAACACCCACAACAAAACACTCACACACTACCTTACCACAACTCCAAAAGAGTTGGCGGTGGCACAAAAGGTCTAGCACACGAACTCCTCCTGCAGCAGACTGAGTCTACTACTCTCCTGCCTGGCTGGCTCTATTAGTCGGCTCGTCGGTCAAAGAAACGTCGATCGGTGCACGCGAAGGGACCGACGGAACCTGTCGAGGTTCGACAGTATGATAGCCTGCTGGTGGAGCGGGAGCTGGGTGGTCGAAGCGGAACACCATGGAGGACCCACAATGCCCTTGTGTGCAGTGTGGATCAGATGGAGTCCACGATGGCTCACAACAAGGGTGTGGCTTGGGGTGTAGGAGGGACTGGATGGGTGAGGGTACGGGGAGTAAACTAGCAAGTATGGCACGCCCTGCTGGGAGTGCGGACTGCTGGGAGTGCGAGTAGAGCCATGGGAACTGTAGAAGGACAGGTGGCTGGAGTGGCAGAGATGACCAGAGTCCTAGGAGGTAATGTCCACAGAAGAGACACCCTCCTTAGCAAGGCGGGCCTCCAGAGTGACGCAGTGGCGAGCCAGACCATGGTAAGCCTCAAGGAGAAGGTCGTGCTAATTGGCCTGAGCGTCGGAGAGCTCCACCATGCGAGTCAGCGCAGGGTGCGACTTGCGGTACGGGCAAGGGTACCTGGTGTCTGTACGACCTGGGGAAAGCTGGGGGATCAGCCGGAAGACAGAACCTATGAGGCGGTGGCAGTAGTCGTAGGCCAAGCGACGAAGTGTAGTCCAGGAAAGCTTATGGTACGCAAGCTAGAGGGTAGGATGGGCCAAGTTGAAGTGGTAAGGGCGAAGGCCTGCCCGTGTAGACCGCCACGAGGGTACAAGATTACGAACAGCTCACAACGGCGAGGGTGTCAGTACACGAAGTATCAAGCGTACTCAGGACAAGAGAAGCCGAGGAAATAGGCAAGGTCTCTCAGCTAGTCGACGTGGTGACCCTCACCAACACCGTGGGAATTGTGGGTCGCGTTGACTGCCATCTACAATTTGAAAGAAATGGAAAAAGTCAATAACAAGTTTTAGCAATAAAATACTGGAAAGAAGACAAAGAAAAAACCCTAGCTTTTCACAAGAAACTTTTTAGAACATATCATCCTTAAGGTCGTCCTAGGCGTCAGGTTTCGTCCTAGGGCCAAGCCTGCACTCTGATACTATCTTTTGTCACGCCCCAAACTAGCCCCGAGCGGGAACCAAAGTAAGGCGATCCAAATTAACCTGGGACTCCTCGAGCTTCGAAGCTACATGCGAAACGAGACAACTCAACAAAACGACCAAACAAAAGATCCTATTACAGACCACTAAGTGTGCCATTGGATAGATCTCGATTTTTGAGGAAATTTGGAATTTTAACAAAGTCAATCGGACGAACGGTCGAGGAGATATGAATTTCCTGAGATTAATCGATTTCTTGTCTAACGGGCCGGCGGCAAGGCATGGTCCACGCGGTCACGATGGTCGTGGAGAGAGAAGACCATGTGGGCCAATCGGGAATGCGACCTAGGAGGCGCGTACGCGAGGCAGGCCGGTGGACGGCAGTCCACCGCACAGGGTCCCGCGCAGGGCCCACCCATCAGCGACACAGTCTTTGTGGATCGGGAGCACGCGACGGCGGCTCTAGGGTTTGGATGGACGCGGCTCAGATGCGGTGCACCGGTGTGAACATGGGTGTGGTAGGCCTACGTAGCCTCTTGGCTCTCCGTGGTACGCGTGCACGGGAGAAGGGATCGACGACGACGGGGCGCTGACGTGGCGGCCACATCGGACGACAGGAAGAGGAAGACAACCGACGACGGCATCCAACAGCGGATGGTGATGGCATTCTCCGAGACAGCGCGCAACGATTCAAGGGATGGGGAGCACATCAGGGCGATGGACGGGACGAGAGGAGGCGAGCCAATGGCTCGGATTCACCGGAGAATGGCTCGAGAGGACGAATTTGCGATGCTGTTCCACCAACGAGAAAAGGGGAAAACCTCATCGGAGTGGGGAGGGCTCGATTCACCGAGGCTCTAGCATCTACAGGGGCCTACGAAGCCAATCCGAGCGACGAGAGAGGTGGTGTGGCGCTGGGATGTGATGGCGACGTCGAGCAAGGCTTGGCACCGAGTGGCGGCACTACGGCGAACTTCGGCGAGCGACGATGAGGCTAAAACGGTGTCTACGCGCACGGGGAAACGACGGCAAGCAAGCTAGCTACCTAAGGAAGAGAGGGACGAAGGGTGAAACGGAGGGAGGTACCGCGACGGGGCAAGCACCGTGAAGAGCGGCCGACAGCGCAAAACATGATCGCTACGGCCTCAGGCCAAGGAAGAGGATGGAACGAGCAGGCCGGAGTCCTCATCACGCGTCCCCGCACGCACCGTTTCCTCCAGTGCACTCAATGAAGGACGAACGACGGTGAGACGACGACGCATGGCGGGGAGAGCTCAATTTGTGACGGCGAGCTGGCGCGCCGGCGTCAGCGGCAACTACGCAAGAGGCCAAGCAGCGGCAGGGAAGCGCCAGGCCGGGAGAGGAAAAAGAAAAGGAGAGAGATGGAAAGAGAAGCATGGTCCTTGCCCTTTTGGAGAAAGGGAGGCAAGGGCACAGGCCCTGGCTCCTTGCCTTGGACGCACGCGGCGGGGGCCATGGTGACGTCAACGATGACGGCAAAAGGGGCCAATGACGGCGGTGAGTGGTTTGGAGCCAAGAGAGGACGCGCCGGTCATCAGTGCAGCCGGGGGCCAGGGGAGATGGCAGGCACATCCTTTCGGTCGACCACAACGACTTGAGCGCAGGAGGCCACGGCGGCGACAAAAAAAATCAATAAGGCATAGCACCTATGCGTGGGTTCGTGGTATACAAAAATACAATATACCTAATAGTATACAAGAAGGTATCCTTTGGTTAAGGAAATACGATGGATAAGAAGAAAATTATCTTCCCGGAAAAGAAGGTGTTCCGGATAAGGAAGGAGAAGTGGAGTCCTACTCAGACACTAAAAGGACTACTCGGATCGTATCCATACTTGTCTCCCTAGTTCTACTTGGACAAGGGGACATCCGAGGGTATAAATACAAGGCCCCCCTAGGAGGAGAGGGAACAGGCCAATGGACACCAATAGAAGCCAAGTTAGAATACAGCCTAGACAGACCCAATCTAGAGCCACAAAGGTCGACATGAGGGATCTAGAGCTGCCTTTAATCTCGCCGAGTTCATATTCGAGGAAGAAGACTACTCTAACCATCAACCACGTGTGAGAGCTCTATGCCGCCAAGCCGACCCCGACTAGATTAGGTTATCCCAAATATTGTAATTGTGTGATACTGATATATAAAGGCAACACCGGCTTTGACCAACAGGAGTAAGGCTATTACCTGTTAGTTAAGGGGGCCCGAACCTGTATAAAAATCCATGTCTCCCATCTTTTTTACCTCAATCTCACGTATACCCTAGTTCCAACGATCCCTATACTCTACAAATACCGTTGTCGGTGTATAGCCCGCCGACAGTGGCGCGCCAGGTAGGGGACTTGGAGCTTCAAGGTTTCGACGAGATGAATTCAAGAGATGGATTTTCTGACGAGGGCTTCTACGACCGTCCTGGCCTAGGAGATCCAACCCAGTCGGCGTTCACTTATGTTCAAGTTGGAATCATCGTCTTCCCGGTGTTCGCTGTCGTCCTGATCTCATCCCCCTTGGCTTAAGCCGAGAACAAGGCCATGACGACGGAACAGGCGAACGTGATTCCTGCAACGCCCATCTCTCTAGCAAATACCAAGAATGAGGTGTCGACAACCAAATCTACCGGCGGATTTTCCGACAACAAACTCTTCGATGACTTTGGTTTTGAGAGATACGACCCGACCGGAGTGCGTTCTTCCATGGAGGGACCCTTGTCATCTCAATCTTTGTCAAGACATCGCCACTACAGATTTTTCGACGAGGGACACCTCAACGGCTTTGGCTCTGGGATATATGACCCGACCACAGTACGTCGCCGCCAACAAATCAATCTATCAAAATCGATCAAGTTTTATGACGTCGCCGCAGCGGGTTTCTAACAAGGGATACTTCGACAATTTCGGCAATGGGAGATATAACCCAACTGGAGTACATCCCCTTCAGATCGGGACCGTTGCTGCCAACAAATCAATCTACTAGGATCGATAAAAATTCAAGACATCGTTGTCGCGAAGGACATTAGTTCACTATTGTCATTTACGAGGCCTATATCCGGATCGACCACCTCTGAAACAACATCCATCACTAAAAGTCCGACGAATTATCATCATCAGACAACAAAACCGCCACCATCCACGCATGCGTCGTGAATATCGCGGCGCACCAGCTGCACTCAGAATTGTATCAGCCTGCCAAAGTTGTGGATCTGACTGATCAAATGAATGCTGACCGACCAATAACATACATGATGCATACTTATGTCTTATAAGATCAGTACGTGCACGTGGAAAGTTATCAGGAGGCCGTCACATGCATTGATCGTCAAACACGTAAAACAAGGTATTTAGTAAGATTTATTACTAAATCAATCTACTAATTTCGTAGATATCCGGCATATATCTACACAGGTACGCAATACTTTTTACAGTCTACCATGCCTATTTCCAAATCCATAATTTATTATGTTTACCTAGAGCAT
Source organism: Oryza officinalis (assembly GCA_008326285.1). Taxonomy (NCBI): domain Eukaryota; kingdom Viridiplantae; phylum Streptophyta; class Magnoliopsida; order Poales; family Poaceae; genus Oryza; species Oryza officinalis. Next base: position 26,688,731 of record BDMV01000008.1, read on the forward strand.
ATATTTTATACAATATCTATTGTGTGAGTGTTTCCTCTATTAGGTCCATTATGGTCTAATACAAGGGGCTTGCTCTATTTTCTCCTGTATAAATCATGCTTGTTTATGGTTTACATAGTACCCAATATTTAATCTGAATCTGTTCATTATGTCCTGATAATACTAGAAGATTTATACAATTTTCTGAGTACGTACTCGGTATTATCTTCTATATATCTTGCCTTCTAGAAAATATTTTTCAAGACTAATCGAGCACTCTAGTAGGCAGCGGTCGAGTACGCCCCATTGTCGAGAACGTTCTCGAACAAACGAGGAATTGTCGGACCAAACCTACCAACAGAGACCGACGGCCTATCTCACATCTAGTTTCGTTCACAACCCGGTCTATTTGAGAAAAGGCCCCTATGCACAATCTCCTCGCGAACGTTATCGGCTTGATCACTTGGCATGATTGCGAATGGATGTCTTGAGATTTTAGAGGCCTCCATCCATCTAACCTCATAAAAATATCTAAACAGATCTAGAAAGGGTTGCACCCAAGGTACGTCTCACATAGATGGGTAAAGATACTTACAAAGGCAATGAAATTAGGGTTGAGATGAAGAAGATGGATCCCATAGAAGTCAAGAAGTAATGACAAAAATTCGGAAGAAAAAACCAGAAAGCTGTATTGGACAAAAGATGCAAGAGTGATTATCTGGCCAAGGTTGGTTTGGGGATCAGTACCTCCTTCCGAGCGACCACTTTCGCGCTTGGCAAGGCGCCATCTTGTTGCAGCTCACTCATTTCGCTCAGAGCAACGTTGGACTCTGGGAGATCCAGGGAGATTGGAGAAGAGGATTGAGAGAGGTTGTGATTTAGGGTTCTTGCAAAAGGTGAGGCGGAGGAGGTTGGAAGTGCAAGTTAGAAAGCTAGGGCTCTGTTTGGGTGAACGGAACCCAAACGGATCTCAAAAATAGAATTTATATTTCACATCCGATGGTTTGAATTTCGAGGAAGACGGAGAGATCACCGTTGAGATTTCTGCTGATTTGTTTATAACCGTTAAAGTTTTTGACTTCAATCCAAATTCAAACTCAAGTCGGGTTCTCGGGTCATGAGAATGGAAGGACTTTATCGCGTACTCTGCCTCTTCTCGGGTGGTCAAGAAGGGCTTGGCGAGTTTGACAATGGTTGTTCTCAGAATCTCTGCTCAGGAATACAGGTCAAATCATTTGCATTGAAGTCAAGGGCTACTGTCAATGTTAAGGATAAGGCATACCTCCTATACATGGGTTAATGAAATACGGTAATACCATATACCCGATAGTATACGAGAAGGTATCCTTTAATTAAGGAAATACGGCTAATAAAGAAGGAAATTATCTTCCCGGAATAAAAAGTGTTAAAGTACTAGTCGGGGAAGATAAGGTTTCCTTAAACCCGGATCCTATTTTATCTCCTCGAGTTCTATTTGGAGAAGAAGATAATCTCTGCTATATATACAAAGCCCCCACGTTCAAGGAGGGACATCGAGTTACAAGCCATAGCCAAAGCCACGCCCAGATACAATCCGGAGGAAGTCAGTGTTGTATTCGTAGAATAGATCTCGTCGGGCAGTTCTGACAACTTCTAGTCGGTGGATTCATCCAATTGTTCTATTCCCCATTGTGTTATGAGCAATATTTTAATCCATAATACATATAAACTGGAGTATGGTTATTACTCATCTTGAGGGTCCAAACCAGTATAAATCTTTGTACCTTGTTTGCTTGATCTATTCTCGCGTATACCCTAGTTCCAACGATCTCTATACTCTATAAATACCATGGTCGGCATATAGCCTGTCAACACTTCTCTTCAAGGACCCAGCTCGACATCTAGCTATGAAGATGACAAATTAGGGCGCAATCATTAACTATGATTAGAGATCCTATTAAAGTAGGATTTCTAGGAAAATTGAAGAGGAAGTTGGGGGGAGTAATTCCCCTAGAAAGAGGATAGCTGAAGGAGACGAATTGGAGGCACTATGCTAGGGTTTTCACTAGGAGAGAGGAGACATTGGCTAGAGGTTGAAGACACCTGACGGGTGGGCCTGACCTTGATGGTAGCAATGATGAAAGAGGGTGATGACAAAAAATGTGATGGCAGTGGCATTGTTTGAATGTTAAAAAATTTCAATGGCACGCAACAGATTTCACAAATACTAATGCCATTTTTTTAAAAAAATGACAAATATGTAATGGCATGTATCCAATTAACTTTTTTTTAAATTATAGAGGCCATGAACACACCTAGATACGCCCAAACCCTACAAGCACTTTCAACCGATAAGACTGGTTTTTGTTAACAATTAAGATTGATAAAATCATCGTAGACATTTGTTGTCAATATATACGTCGTCCACCACAAAAAAATATATTGCCGTAATTGTGAGGGCTTGTGTTATTTTTTTTCCGACTACGCTAAAACACATATTGATAAGCATGAACACCATATGTATTAAAAAGACGAAGATTAGTAACAACTTGCACACCTCACAGAATTTCACACACCCACATATGCATGGGGACTACGATGGATTGATGGAACATATTATTACCTTAAGCCTTCTCAAGGCGAACAACGACAGAAGGATACAAGTTCTTTCTTTTCCCCGAACAGTCACAAAAAAGAATGATAAGGCTACAAGTTTTTTTCTTTTACCATTGTTGTAACAAAAGAATTGTATAGGATTCGTGACGTACAATTACCACGAGTTAAATAGTCCGACCATAGTCCAACAACTAAGAATTGAACCGATTGAATTTCTGTCCATTAAAATATTTCAGTTTTATATCGAAGTCCTTGTACATTTTATATTATTAAAAAATATTATAATTTTGAATATACATCTTATAAGAATTTTATAATACTTAAAGAGAAAATTCAACAAATATCATTAACAAACGCCCCATTCCAAAAAAAAAAGTCATTAACAAACACAACTTTCAAAAAATATCATCTTACAAATCTTTGTTAAAAAATTACCATTGCTATTATGGTTCCATCCATTTCCCTCCATTAAAATGTGATGGGTTAGTAGAATGGATGGACATAGACAAAACCCTAACGCCGATAATATTGATGAGACAAGTTTGCTCTTACGATAGTATTTTCTGTAAATAGCGTTTGTCAATAGCATTTCTTAGAATATAAGTATTTGTTAGATTTCTCTTATATAAACTAAACTGGAAAAATGCTTGTGTATTACAAGGTGTAATTTTCTTCGCCCGTAGTAACATAGTCTATAAGTTAAAACTAGAATTTAGAATTTACATGAGATTTATTTCATTCCCATAATAATAATTAAGGGAGGGAAATCCTATCTACAAGGGCAGGAAGCCTTAGCCGCCAATACAACCGTAGTCTTTCTTTATACGAACAATTCCGACTTGGATAGCTATATTGTTACAGAATACAGAAAAAGAAATATGCTTTATCCTCGTATTCCAGGTGCACTACAACTAATACCTCCGACTTGCAAGTGCAGAAGAAGGCAGTGAAGAAAAGGTTGTGCGCCCATTCAGCCACTGCAACATTTTCAGTTCCCAGTCATCCGCTGGAGAAGATCAAATGGGACTGTAAACAATAGTTTTAGAACAATGCAAAAGTACAATCGTTTTCTGCATACTAACGGGAACTGTTAATTCAATCTCTCTAAAAACGGGAACTGTTAATTCAATCTCTATATATGCTCTCTAAGCTATGACAGGACCAATGTGAGACGTTAATAGTCGAACCAAATGAGCTCAAAAGTTACAAGAAGCAATTATTATCGGTTCATGTATACAACAGAACGAATGATAAACATTAATTCAACCTCTTAAATCTTTTTGAAAAATCCGGAGTCAAGATCGATGTATTTAGATGCAAGTATTCTTACACTATGAGCCTGAAAGCGAGCTGGCAGTGGAACTAGTAAATCAAAATGCAATAACGGCAATCGCTCAACATCATGCCTTTGCTCTCCCTGATAGTCCTGTTTCGACTTTCTTGATCTCAAATATAAGCATCCTCCACATCTTAAGCACAAACATTTCAGCTTCAACGTCCAGGATTGACTGTAGAAGCTCCAACATTTTTGATGCCTGGACATGGTCTTTGGTGCATGAGACGATGTAATCCACCAAAGTTGATTCCTCCTCACCCAGAAATTCAATAATCTTCTTTGCAATCCAGGGCCTCATTCTCTCATGCAACTCATGCTGCATCAAAAGATTTGACAACGTTAGCCGATTATAGCCACAAGGGAAAAAGAAGAGGAACAGGAAAGCTAAAATATACTACATATAAATGTGCATGACAATGAACATGACTAAAATATTTGACAGCTGATCGTAATATGAAGACACAACAGCATGTTTAACATTGTACTTGTGAAAACATATTTTTGGGTTCATAACGAATCTATTACAATCAGAAACATGATGAAATTTACAGGAAAGGAAAGGCAGCAACAACTGTCATTTGATCTGAAACAGTTGAAAAGAACACTAAAAAATGAATTTACTGACACGAATGCACAAACACTGGCACAGTAACAACATCAACAAGTACATGCATGCACATAGTAGTAAAAATAAAGAACAAGAGATGACAGGAAAAGAGGCATCTCCTGAACACTGAGAATGCAAAGTCACTGAATATATTTTACCTTGTCATATATCGCCCAATTAATATCATAGGCAAAAAGCTCTTCCTTTGTCCTCGGAATCATGTCAATTAATTGTTTTGCATCCAAAATATTCTTGTTCTCAGATTTTGGCTTATCTTGCTTATCTTTCTCTCGGTCATGTGTCTTTTCCCTTTTCTCATCACCGATGCGACCAACATCTTGATCATTTCTATCTCTATCCCTTTGGCTCATTCTATCACTATATCTCCTACCCCTATCCTTCTCAACATCAGGTTTATCATCCTTTGTTACCAATATGCGCTTGGCAAATTCAGCAGCTGCTACAATATTTGGTTGGCCAGTAGAAGAATTGGCCTGAACAGCTTGCAGTTCCTCTGTTGAGTAATCAATAGGAACTAAAGGTCTTGCCCGCTTATCATCATTATCCTCGTCATCCTCTTCAGCAAAAACTGAAGGTACAGATGTCCGCTTGCCAGAGCCAATCAGACCAAAACCAAGTTTCTTTGCTGGAGCACTGGTATTATGCTTGGTATCCGAAATTTCACCAGGTGTCATGTTTTTGTCATCACCATTGTTGTCTTTACCATTATTAACACCTGTGGCAAGAAAACAAAATAATACTGCATAATTATAACCAAGAAAATGAGATAAATTGTTGGGAAAAAAATTCAAACTCACCGGAATCAACACCATTAGCAAAGGCATCATTGTTACCATCATCCACAACAGTTGGTTTGTCTTGTGCATCTCTTTCCTTTCCATCATCGCCATCAACCTCCATAACTGTAGCAGATTCTGCCACAGCTGCTGCTGCCGCTGCAGCCGCTTCATCTGCTTGTTGTTGCAACTCTACAGCTCGCCTCCTTGCTTCAGCTATTTCTTCCTCCTCCCTTAATTTGTCTGCTAAGTCTTCCTCCTTTTCACGCAGCCGCCTCCTTTTCCGCTCTTCAAGTGTGCCACTGCTCCTTCGTCGTCTTTTCCTACTGTCCTCTTCATCACTATCATCTTCCTGCTTCATGATCTCCCTTTTGCGCTCACGTTCCCTGTCCTTCTCACGTTCCTTCTCATGTTGTCTTTGATATTCTTTTTCTCTCTCTCTAAATTCCCACTCCTTAAGGCGCTCCTTGTACAACCTCTCCACTTCTTTATACTTAATATCCTTCTCTCTGTCTCTCCTGACTCTTTCTCGCTCTCGCTCGCGTTCATACCTTTCAAGTTCTTTATCCTTGTCCCGCTTCTCCTTGTCACGCTCTCTCTCCTTCCTCTTATCAGGAGACCCAGTTTCTACCCTTTCGGTCTCATTAACTGCCCTTTTATCACTTCCAATTCCATTCTTATCTTCAGAATCTGCAGCAGCAACATGTGAATATAAGGCAATTCAAATGTACAAATGCAATTAGCATAAAAGGGAATTATAACTGCAGCATCCTATACCATTTTTTGTCACGTCTACACTAGACTCTCCATTCTTGTGTTTGGAAGAGATGTCAACAGATTGTTCAACTGGGGGAAGTGGCGGTGGTGGTCTAGTCTTTAACCACTCTTCAATCATACTACTAATTTTTTCAGCAACATCCTTATCAGCCTTAGAATCTTCCTCTGTAACAATCCCAAATTTCTTAGGATTTTCTTCATTGCCCTTATCACCAGCATCTCCTGTCCCCGTCTCTGTTTCATCAGAAACATGCTTTGACAATTCATTTCCAGTGACAGCAGTAGTCCCACTACCACCTCCATCTTCCATTTCTTTGGTCTTTTCTTGTGCTTTCTTCTTTTCTTCAACATGTTTCTTCAGGTACTCTTTGGTGGCATCATTAATGTTAACCTTGGCATTGAAATAGAACACAAGGATGCATAGTGGTTATTACTTGTTTTTTAAACTTTACAAAACCTAGAGGAAACCACAGAGGGTAAACCATCTGAAAAAATATATTAAAAAAACTCATTTCTGGGTGGCTGATCCAAATACTGAATTTATTCAACACAGAACTTCTAGTTTGAGAATACTGTTGAAGCCAGTAGTGCTAAAGCTCAATTCAAATGTAGGTAGCAGGCGATGATCAAACAGAGGCATGGTTAGCTTAGTAGGTTGTATACACAGCCAGAGGACTCAGCAAACTGAAACATGGTGCACAACAGATTTAGTTGGACTACTACCATTTCAACATTAAGTGGTGTTCCGTGTCACCAATTTCTCTCTTTAGGGCCTGTTGGAATAAGGGGCGTATGGAATAAAACCCTTATGAATCCAAAAAATGCCTGATGCTTCCCCCATAAGTTAATAATAACTCCTACATAACTAGAAATCTAGGATAACCTAACTTAAAGGAGGGGGGGATCCTCTTGTGTTTTGGTTCATTTTAAGAGGAACCTTTACAGGTTGTTTTGATCCATGAACATTCCCCACCTAGATAAAAGATATTGACAGAATTCAGACACCGCATGTTTGTGGCACAAAAGCACACTAAATTTGGTAATTACATTAAGATGGTAAATGCATAACAAAATGATATCAGAAAATAATTGAGGTCAGTGCTGCCAGTTATTTGCATATAAATCAGTCAAAAACAACTGAAAACATGACCTAGACCAGTCATTTTGTTTCAAAGGAACTTACATTTAAGTGCTCATTACTTTTTGAACCATAAATACCCCAAACAACAGAAATACATAATGATACACATACCACAAGTTCTTGTCCATCAATGCTCAATTTGTTGAGCAGCCGCGTTGCACGAAGGATGCCTTCAGCAGATTCAAATTCACAAAAGCCAAACGATACAGGCTTTCCACTACTTGGATTTTGCGTACGCTTCCAACTCTTGACAGGGCCACAAAGCTGACAATGGGAGAAAATTAAGTCAGGCAAAATCCAACAGAACTGATTAGATGTACTCAACAATAAATAGAAATATCTTCTGAGAATACAAGAAAAGAGACATACCCGTAGAAGTGAAAGGAGAAATTCATTGTCCACTGTTGGAGCAATCTTGCCAACATAAACTGCAGTTGGTGGTTTGTCAGGAGGTGCAACAGCTGGAGTAGGTGGTCGGGCAGTAGGGGGGACCACAGGAGGAGCACCACGAATCCCAGGAATAATTGGTGGACGTTGAAGCGGCATAACACCGACTGGAGGCATCGGGCGTGGCGGAAAGCCAGGGCGCATCATAGGGTATGGTCCAGGGTAGCGAGGCATACCTGCAGAAACAAGCAAACAAACATCTATGCTACCATATTAGTAACAGTACAGAAAACAACATGCTTGGTGAAAACAATGATCCTTTCTAAGAATGTGGAGTCAAAAGCGATGGCAGTACGGAAAGTAATAGGTTACCATAAGATAAATAAATAGGAACGGTACAGAATAGATCAGAAAAAAGTTTGTTAGCTCATAATAATAGTAATCAACACTGAAAAAAAGCAATATGGTACCAAATAAAACAAGAATTAACAACTAAGTCAAGCTGGTCTTACCTTCTAGTATCCCATGGACAGGATAATGTACTTGTATTGGTTATTTGCAAAACTTGGATAGCTCACACCATTGCAATGCACTACTCAGATATAAAAGCTTAAGAAAACGTGTCACTATGTCTAAATTTCTGATTAAGGATAAAAGTAAAACACACCAGCAGAAAAAAAGGAATACTTGACAAGAAATTTAAGCGATAGGAAATTATGATACCTTGGCACATTTTTGCCACAACCCATTGCTGAAGGATCTAAGTACATAAAGAAACTGAACCTAATTAAGCAGTGAGCCGAACTAAGGCATGTAATCAATTAAACAATGAAGAATATAACCAGTTCAAATTCAAGCATTCAGCATACCACACGCAGTGAGGGAGCGAATGATCGGTTAGATCTTCAGTTAGAGCTGCAGAATCAAACATGAACGAGCACCTCTCGCGGTAGGGAGTAATGGCCAGCATGAGCGCGCACCGCTGTAGCATAGAAATACCCGGTCATCGTTATCAAGCGAGCGTATCCCACATCTCACAAACCCAACCCCTCAACACTAACACCTCCCACTTAACCACGCCAGATGACATATCCTCCCAATTCCCCCCACCCAAATCGACCAGATTTCCCTATACCGCAGCCCACGAATCGCCTTGATATCGTACACAATTCAGGGTCCAAGCGTAAAACATATTATTATCATTCATTAATCCCTCGAGAGCATCGCGTACGTATATACGGAGATGGATGGGAGATCGAGGGACCCACCGGGAGGAAGAGCAGCGCCGGGCTGCTGGAGGTACACGCCAGGCTGGGGCGCGTACATGGCGGGCGGCCGCACGGCGCCCGGCGGCATCACGTGGGGGACCCCCGGCGGCTGCATCTGCTGCGCCATCGGGTACCCCGGGTTCGGCACGCCGCCGTACTGCGGCGGCACCTGCACCTGCACCTGCTGCTGCGGCGGAGGAGGGGGCGGGGCGCCGAGCGGGCGGAACGAGGGGGCGAAGGAGTGCATCGGCGGCGCGACCACCGGAGGGGTGGACATCGGGGGCGGGGGCGGCGTCGGGCTAGGGTTAGGGTTTGGAGTGGTGGGGTTGGGAGTCGTCGCGGGGTTCGGCGGCGTGTTGGTGGCGGGGACGGCGAGCGGCGGGGTGCCTGCGGCGGTGGTGGGGGGCGTCGCCGGCGGCGGGTCGAGGCCGTCGGGAGGAGGCGCTACGGCGGCCATGGTGCCGGGGTGAGGAGTAGGTGGTAGGTCCTGTGAGGCCGGTGGGTATTAGTACCAGGATGGTGATCGATCGATCGAGCCATCGAGGAGACGACGACTCCGGGTCGGAATTCTGGAAGGAACTGATGGGCCTTACTGGGCCGTGAACTGGGCTGGGCTGGGCTGGGCTCAATTGAGAGCGGACCATAAGTACTTGGAATAAGTCTACACTACGGCCCTCTACTCTTGCTAATGATTGAATTGTCTCCCTGGACCACAATACCAGGTATAATGTCTCCCCCATCTTCAGAAACCGGTGTAAATAGAGTCCCTCGACGGTTTTGATAGTGGTTTCATCCTACGTGACACTTACGTAGCGGGTTGACTTTGTCTTCATCCCATGTGACGCTTACGTGGCACTAAAATAAAAATAAAACCTAAATGGGACCCATATGTCAGTGAGTAAAAAATAAATATCGGGCCCATATGTCAATTACCCTTTCTCCTCCTCCTTTACCCCTTCTCTCTCTCAACCCTTCTATCTGATTCTCTCTCCCCGGTCTCTACTTCTTCTCCGTGGGTGATAGGGGACAGATGTCGGCGAGGGAGCATGGGGCGACGACCGGCGGTGGATGGCGGGACGAAGCACGGACACTCAGATCCTCCCATGTCCATCTTCACTCATGGTGGCACTGGCACTAGCTACCGCCCCCTCAGTCACGTTGTGGTGAGGCGCAGGGAAGAGCCAGAAACAGTGTGCAAGTGGAGGGTAGCGAGAAGCCAACGAAGGCCAGGACGCTAGAGGGTGCGATAGCGGGAGGACGTCGAGAGGAGATGGGATCGACTTGGATGGGGCAGCACTCGATCTGCCCGTCCTTTGCCTTCTACAACACCGACGAAAAGGGAGAGAGGGAAATGTTTGCGACGGCAGCTAATCCGCCTCCTCACACCCCCACGCCTCCGACTCCTTTCTATGGCGGTGGGAGGGGTAGGGGTGGGGAGGCACTTCTTCAGCTCTTCGCTCCCCTACCCACCTAATCGCAATCTCGCCTCCCACCGTCCCGCACGAGCTCAGATCTGGTGGTAGGCGTCTGCGTGCTCGTGCGTGGGACGGGGACCCCTTCGGCCGATGGTTTCCACCGTGGTGTGTGTGGTGTTGTTCATGCCCATGGGGCTCGCCGACTGGCACCTCAACCGGAACAAGGTGCTCTTCTTCGCTGGGGCTCTCTTCATCTCCCTCCTCATCGGGGTACACCTCTCACCGTACCTCCCATCCCTGCCACACCTTCTCGTTGCATCCTTTTACCCCCAGCTCGTCCCGTCGTCTGCTTCATCGGCATCGTCCTCATGCATGCTCTCCTGCACCGTGTGTCATGAACGAATGCGGTTGGGGGAGCGGGCGGCGTGGGCCGAGCATGGGTGTGGGCCTCGCGCGACTGTCGCGGGACGACGCATCACTGTTGCTGAATGGCTCATGGGTGATGGTGGCCAGGAACTCGCAGGCACAACTACTGGTGCTCGCGCTGCTTCGCCACCTGTTCAACCCGACTCGAGACCACCACCCAGCTCGGTGAGGAAATAGAAGGGAGGAAGAAGAAGAAGAGGAGGGGTGGGGCTGACAAGTGGGCCCCACCATATTTTTATTTTTATTATTGTCACTTACATGTGGGACCCACTTCTATTTTCAATTCCTTTCATGACTAGGCTGTCACATCAGCACACTTGGACCAAGTCAACTGCCATGTCAGCAAAAATTACTTCCCAAACCACTGAAGGAGTCAATTTGCACCGGTTTTTAAAGTTGGGGGAGACATTATATCTGGTTTTGTGGTGGAGGGATGCGATTCAATCAAACGCAAGAGATAAGGGAGGCAAAATAGACTTATTCCTAAGTACCGCAGAAGAACCTTATATTACTTGGGGCTACGATGACGATTCCAGCATAGGTTAGGAGAAGATTGTGGGCAATGCTAATTACAAGTGTGCGAAGAGAAACCAGCATTTAGGAGCATGGGAGGTAGCGAGGTGGGAAAATAATGGATGAGCTATAGATGACCATAATGCTGATGTTAAAACCATTGATTGCATGAGAGGTAGGATCGACATTAGGAGAGAGATATGACTATGGAGGACAAGACCTAATTAGAGAAGAGTATGCATCGATGCAATTGATATCTCACACATAAGATAGGAAGCTCGCATGGATCTCGTTGGAGAGGAGGTTGTTACGAGGGTGTATCTCACCAAGGGGGAGGTTGTCGGGGTCAGATCTTGTCCGAGGAGAGTATGTCGGGGGCAAATCTTGTTGGGAGGGGGGAGGGGGAGGTCGTTGAGTACAGATCTCATCGAAGGGAACGCCATTGAGGGAAGATCTGATTAGATAAGGCAATTATAGGGGTGGATCTGGTCATAGAGGAGATCATCAGTGCAGATATTATCGGAAATAAGGCCATCAGGGGTGGATCTTATCGAAGGGCATACTAGTCGAGGGCAGATCTTGCTGAAGAGGAAGCCGACAGGAGTGGATCTCATTAGAGAAGAGGCCATCAGGGGATCGATCTTGCCAGAGCCTAGAAGAGAGGCCATCAAGGAGTGGAGGCAAGAGGAGAGGGATCTTGAGTTTAGGGAAGGAAGAAAAGGGGTGGCGGCGAGGTGAGTAGAGTGCTAGGTTCAGGTTTCCTTCCTTATATAGATTGGGTGCACTATTTGAATTAGCATCAGATTGAGATCGAACGGTCCACTATTCAAATGATTTGAGGGACACAAAAAATTCACAAGTCATAATGCCATATAGCCAATTCCAAAAGAAGAACATATTGATGAGTAACTACTATTCATTCACCTCTCTCCCATAGGTAATTCATGCACAACGTCGACCACTCAAAAATTCCAAAATTTCATATTGGTTTCTCTTTGTATTCAATTCACTCAACCTCTCCCCATGATCAGGACACCCATAACTTTCCTTTTTCCTACATGACCAGCAACTATAGATTATAGATTGATGTGTAAGACGGAAACATAATATCGAAATTATTCAATTATTGATTTTGACATGTTAAAAAAATGGTTTGACTTTGAAATTTGTATATCACTTTTATCCATATAAATTTGCATATGTTTAAAATATGGGAAAATTGGTTTGTATTTTTCTTTTGTTGCAATACCATTAATAGTTATAAAAATATTTTGATCTTCTTTCAAAGAATAATACTTAATCTATGTTCTATATACTTATTCTTTCAAACTTTCAAAGAATAATACTTAATCTATGTTCTATATATTCAATTTATCTTTGAATTTTAGCAGTATTCTGTTGGCTACTTGTGAATTTTATATATTCGAAATGGCATGAAACTTTGCTTGCTTGTATAATATCACCCCCTTATATATGATAACTTTTTTTTAGACTTTTTTCTAGAAAAAATATAGTTTGTGAGGGTACCACTTGATATTTGCTCTTGAACTAATATGTACAAATATTAGAGCTAGCTATAAGCCCATGATGACTGCGGTAGAAAAGGATGTGGATTGAGGCATAGGTGGTTAACTCAGCGATGCTCCATAAATTATTTTAACTAGTTGATACCCCACGCTTTGTTGAAATATATGAACGAATGCATGTTATATATTATAGAAATGAGAGATGTATATATCTAAATAATGTAAAAATGACGTGGAAATGATGATTTGACATTGCTTGCATGTTAAGTTCTAAAAATAAAACAAAATTGTAATTGATGTGTCATATTTATATGAGATTGGAATTGCAAATGATGTGTCATGTTTGCATAAGATTTAAGATACTCTAGATAATAATTACTAATGGCTGATTAAGTGATACAGTTACATGTTGAGCTTTCGGAGAGTTAGTGGATACCAACTATATATAAAATGTATGGTCATTCTCAAAAGAAGTCCCCATGCTGAAAAACAGTTTGCAGGGAGAAATCACACAACGCAATAGGAAATTGCATTCGTTTGTTCTCACATATACATCATACATGACATGTTCTGGAACAACTTTAAGAACTACAAAGTAACATGAGGCCGGGCACGACGCATGTGAGGATTTCATGTCAGATAGACACGGGCAGTGATGATAGACAAAAGTGTGTATATATGCTAGCCTTTGTTGGTTGTGTCATTGATTCAATGTTTTTTTTTGGACAATTTTACTGCCAATTTGTCTAGCTACTCCCCATCACCTACCAAAAAGAGCCTGGAACACTTCCAACAGAGTGCTATACATCACATCGTCTTGACGCTCCTGTTTCGATTTGTCACCGCATCATCTCTCCTTTAGATCCCTTGGGTCTTATGTACGGATTTTTTCTAACTCGGAATTAAAGTGATTCCTGCGAAATTTTTATAAAATTCCCGTGTTCTAAAAGAATGCTTCAATATGACTTATTTGCAAGCGAGAATCCCGTCCAACCATTGGATTTGACGAGCAATACCAATATGTGTTTGATACTTTGATTATACAAATTCAGTGCAATCAGGTTCACATCAGCAAAGCTCTAAACAATAGATTCATATTACAGAACTCTGAACAATCATACATTTTTTCGATAACGCTGAACAATAACTCTGTACTTACTGCAAATGAAATTAGTCACCAAAGTTCCCTGGTTGCACTGAACTATCAAAGAACTCGTAATCTGAAACCAGGGAATCTTCAGGGATCAAAAGCTCCTCCCTTTTCCTCTCCACCACAAAGCTCTCTTGCAACCGCCATTGCTGCGGGACTCGTGAATCTGCTGCAGCGAGAAGCACCCATCGAGCCCGGTCCAGAACGCGACCGTTCGATTCGAACTCAGCTGCAGAAATCAACCAGAATCCAGCCATTTCGCACGAGAAGAGACAGACGATCAAAACTCCACGCACCCCGGTTTCAGGCGGACGCATCCGCTTGACCGCAACCAAACCAAACCAAATTCCTCACGCAACGATCGTAATCTATATCACCTATTATCCCTCTCATGCAATCAGTCACTCCTGTGATCACCATTTCGTCAAACCACGAATCCAAAATCGCACCCTTTAGCTGAAACTAAAAGCCACGGTTTCAGTTTTCACGTCCTTTTCGAGATGGCGACCTCAGCTTTGCATCATCAGTGCTTCAGTCCTGTACATATGATGCATTGTTGTTCCTCTGTTTTGTAATGTGGCAAGGCCGCATATATATATAAAGGCCACCACTGGGTACAGACAGACCTACTCCATCTTCTCTCAATTTTAACTAATTTGTCTTCACCTCGTGCAGCTGCTCGTCCTGCTCAGCTAAGCTAGCTCAGGTAATTAGCTAGCCTTGATTCCGATTAACTCAGCATGGTTAACTAATCATCATGCTCGCTGACACGAGTAGTGTGATGTTTCTTTGCAGGGTGGGAGAGGAGATGGTGGTGATGGGGCAGCTGGGGAGGTTCGTGGACGGGATCAAATCGAAGCTGCGTGGCGGCGGCGGAGGGAGGAAGACGGGGAGGAAGAAGGAGGAGGCGGCGATGGTGACGTACGACAAGATGGACAAGACGGATAGCATGAGGGTGGAGATCAGGAGCAGGCAGGCGCAGAAGCTCATCGCCAAGAACCTCGTCGCCGCCGACTCCATCGGCCGCCGCAACAAGCGCTTCTTCCTCGCCTTCTGATTCATCACCGTCGAATCCAATTAAGCAAACAATATTTATGTTGTTATATATAGATCATCAACATCGAAACATTCGAGCAACAATATTTATGTTATTGTTACAGATGCGAAGAATCCCATCCAAACAGTAGCTTAATTTGCTGTTTCGTCAGGAGATTCCACGAATTGTTACAGTGTTTGTGGATGAGTGATATATCATCCGTGTAATCGCCTATGTGTTTATTTGACTTGACTGTTCGTGAGAAAAAAAAAAGCTTAAGCTTTTCGATGAAACTCAGCTGATCTTCTCTGAGCTTGATATGAAGTTATGAATCAATTTCCTTCTTTTTTTTGGTCTTCAAAATGGGGCTTTTCCTGCACTTGTACCGGTATCTGTCATTCGCTCACCAGTACGTGTTGTCCGTACAGGAAGGAGCTATGAACTCGATGCATGTTTCAGCCTTGCAGAGTGTTTTTTTTCTGGTAATCCGTCACTTGAAAGACCAAACAGATCACATGAACAGAGGGGAAGAACACATGTGTCTTGCCAAGTGCGAGCTTCTCCCCTTTTTGCCCCTCAACTTTCAAGGCTTTGTGTAACATAGGAATCTCAAAGGTGTTTGTTTTGCAATAATTTGTTTATTTATTTTTTTTGTAAAAATAAGTTCAATTTCATAGGAGATCTTGACTGGTGTGCCATTTGCAGTTCACTGTGGCCATGGCAATGAAGGTGATCAAGTATTCAAATGGTAGCCGAAGAGTACGGACACCTCTGGCTTTCCATCCTTCCACTGACTTGCTCGTGAGTCACGCTTTGATGCCGTGCACTCATGGTCGTTCTCACATGATGGGCTAGCTGCGTCCATCGACCGCCTTTGTCCCATGCTTCCTGGCTCTGATTTTTCAAAACTCAACACCTGAAGCTAATAACATAGTAGTAGGAGTAGTGCTCGGCTTAAAACGCATGAGTATTATGACTAAGTAAAAGTGATCTCAACCATTAACCATTAATTTATGAGTTTAATGTCAGTAGAAAATATAAATGGTCTAGATTGACCATTATAAACAATTTAAAAGCATGATTTTTTTTGGTAAGAACTGTAGAGTGATAACAAGCTGAAAATGCCTTGATCTTCTTAAATAAAAATGACACAACAAATAGCTATATTTTTTTTTGACAGAGAGTACATTCGAAACCTTCAAGCGAAGGACACAACAAAGTCTTACATGACTTAAATCTAATGACATTATTCCTCAAAACAAAACCTTGTCCCAAATAAAAAAGACCTCCACACTCGCAAATCAGTTACGAATAAAAAATTTCTAGACCACGCCAAAGTTCATTTAGATTAATTTGATGTCTATTAGAGCCGGTATGATTGCATTTGAGTTTGCAGCACTGTATAACAAGAACAGTAGTAAATCGAGCACACCCCATAAAAAATCTAGCAAGAATGCTTCTATAATTAACATTAGCAGAACTCCAGATATCTGGCAAGGCTTGGTATTATTGTTACACCGACACAAACACATCATACGGAACCGTACGGGCCGAAGACCAAAAGAATTCTTTTTCTGATCCTGCGTTAGGTGACATGAGCTCATGACATGCACACGCTAATTGGAAAAGATTATCTTTTGCATACGTAATTATTCTCTGAAGAAATTGGCAATTGGCATGGTGCTGTTTCGTCACCCAAAATGACGGTGAAAGAATATCACCCAAAATTTCTTACATTCCCATGAGTTCTCACTCAATTTTTTCTATACCTCTAAATTTTGTCGATCCATTATATGTCTTTGAGTTTTAATTTTAATCTCCTCTATACACATTCTACTAATTGATCGTGATATGACCGTTAACTTTTTGTTCAAAGTGATGATATTGCCCTCTCTTATACTCACGTGTTAGCTTATTGAGAAAATACAATTCTCAATATGAAAGATATTTATTTGTAAGAAAAATGAAGGGGATAGAATTATTAGACCAAAAAATTGAAAACACAAATTTATTTTTTTTAAAAAAATTTCAAATCAAATTTGATGAAATTCATACAGCATTTTCACCAAAATTTAAACATGAGAAAAAATAAATTTTGATTTTGAACTTCTTGGTGAAACTCTTGTATGGATTTAATAAAAAAAATAATTGTGTATGAGAATTGAAATTCTATTTTTCAAATTTACCATCAAATAATTGTGTCCTATTTGGCGTTATTATAAATTACAGTTCTCACATTGACATTTATTTTTTTTTAGTAAGTATCACATAAGTATGAGACTAATAGAGGGGCAATATGGCTATTTAAGAAAAATATAAGGGTCAACTATTCTAGAATAGGTATAGAAGGGTTTAAAATAAAAGGCTTAGGGGTATGTAAGGAATGGGATAAAATTTAGAGGGGATTGAGTGAAAACTCATATGCACATAAGAAATTTGCCCCTTTTTCCTAGGTGATCTTCTGTTCTTTATTTGTTCTGAAGCCCAAATTGGACACTGCCTCTCAACTGCTGGTAAGAAAATGCATCATTGTGTTCTAGAGCTCCTCGATAATACGAGAATTTTGTCAGTGTTATGAATAAGACATACTTTCTATATTTAGATTCGTGACATCTGAAAATACCGCATACCTAATATTATAAAAAAGGTATTTTCAAATATTAAAATAAAATAGACCAGAAAAGAAATTGCTTCCGTGGGAATAGAAGACATAGGAGTCTGGTTCGAAGGAGGCAAGGTTTCCTTGGCCTGTATCCTACAAGGGTTCTCTGAATTCTACTTAGAGAGGAGGTTGCCTACCCATATGAATACAAAACCCCGCAAGAAAGAAGGGCATCGAATCATAAGCCATAGCCACAAGCCACATTGAGAAACAACTAGGAGAAAGATAGTTGCTAGCCGTTGATCACAAGTCGTTGGATAGTTCTCGGCGGATCATAGTTGGCGAATTAAACTAGCTAACTTGCTCCCCCATTGTAATCAGTGTGGTACTTCCTAGAAATATACATATAAACTGAAGTAGGGTTATTACTTGTCCTGAGGGCTCGAAATGGTGTAAAAATCTTTGTCTCTCATCTACTTACTGCAATCTCGCGTATACCTTAGTACCAACGATCCCTATACCTTACAAATACAGTTGTCGGGTATAACGCTTCAACAAATTTGTCTTGACTCCTACTGAAAACTTACTAAATTTTGTCTTAATTCATGCGAATTTACTCTAAAGTTTCTCCTATTTCAGCGGAAGTCTTGGATCTCTCCTAATTATCCCTCTGTTCGCAAATGGATATTGATTTTGATGCTTACAATCAAATATCAAATTTTAACTTGTTTCAAAACAAATTCAAAATTTTAAATTTAAATATACGTAAAATATATTAACAATTGATGTAGAAAATGATATTAGTATATTTGCCATGAGAAGTACTTTCTTTTTGGATATTTGTATATATCTATATATTCAATTTATTTGTAAAAACAAAGATAAATATATGTATTGGAGGCCGATCAACATCCTTGAACAATAAGTGAGAGTGAAAGAGATGTTTTACAATGATCATTGCTAATAGTAGAAATCAATCTAGATTGTTTAAATTTTATAATGCAACACCTCAACTATTATTAGTAGATAAACGGCTTTTTGTACTATTAGTAGAACTCATAAAATCAACGATTAACATTACTACTACTCAAATACCAATAGAGATCACCGCGAAGTTAGTCAACGTGAAAAAGGAAGCAGGGAGTAAGATTTGCCGGTTGCTGCAAGCAAGCCTACATTCGACAAACTGCATGCCAACAGTGACCTACATGGGAGAATTAAGGTGATGAGATGGTTTGCCAGAAACTTTAATAGCCTCCAATTGAGGTTAGTATTGATCAACTGTTCTTTAGAAACCTTAGAGGGGTCTGCTTGATTAGTTTGGTTGCATGGTCTTATCACTTAATCATGAAGACCGTTCTGGTATAGCACAATGATGAGAAGACATAAAGGATGGAGGTAAGCTAATTGGAAGAAACTCTATAAACAATTATTCTAGGATTCAGAAGTTCAATAATACCTTGGTTTCAAATTACTTTTCACCGTAGCAGTCTTAAGTCAAACGCTTCTATTTTGACTGTGAAATTCATCTAGTTTCATGACAAGTAAATTATGTGTTATGAAAATATTTCTCATGATAAATATAAAATATAAATCTTATGACGTTAAATTACATATATTTCTAGAAATTGATGGTAAAAAATAAGTGTTTGACTTAAAATAAGGCTAAAATAATCAGCAATATTTTCTAGTAGAATTGAATTTACTTGGATGGTTCTTGAGAAAGTGATGAAAGGAACAGCATGGATAGGAAAGCATGGGAAGGTGTGATGGATGAACCACACGAGAAAATTCAGAGATTGCTAAATGCATGGCCATGAGTAATAAGTCAACGTTCGGGTTTTTTAAAGAAAAAAAAGGAGAGTAAGAAGTCAATGAAGCCAGGCAGCTTATACTTCAGCTTGGAAAGTAGTACACCTGTGTAGAATTTTGTGCATGCTTGGGATTTTCAGTTTGGAAAGTAAAACACCTGTCTAGCGGCTAAGATGAAGTGCAAATGCTAGCAGTCAGTTCAGTTCACTGCCTAAAAGAAAAAGACCGGGAAGATACGCTATCTCTTGGAAAGTAGTACACCTGTATGGTCGTTTTGTGCTTGCGATTTTCATCTCAGATTAGTCGTCCATCATAAGGTTTTTTTTTTATTATACGAAAGATGGACATGCACATACTCTCTCTCTCTCTCAAGTCATTTTAAAATAACCTCATTTTATCAAATCTTAATACAATTATTTTTCTCTTTATCTACTTTCAGTGTATTTATCCTTTACTTTCATAAATTCTATTGCAATGATTACTTAAAAATAAATTTATTTTGAGACAAAGAGAAGAAAAAAATGAACCTATTCTAAAACGGAGGAAGTACATGAGTACACCACTATGTGCACACACCACATGCATGTACATGCAAATATGCTGCTTAACACATGCTCCACAAGGACGTCACCAATCCATATAACACACCCCTGGAATGTACACTGGTTTGTCCTAAATTCGATAGGCCAGATAGAATATCTTTTAACATTATAGAGACGAGAGACAACAAAGAATAGAGCATTTGAAAGGTATATAGAAAATGGATAAAAGAAAAGGATAAACATAAAATGATTCTCGATAGATTGATTATGGTTGCTTCAATTGAATTGGTCATAACTCTTATAAAGAAGTCTCTGTAAGTCATATTAGGCTTAGGGCACGTTTAGAAGGGGTCAAGACCAAGTACAACAGCAGGTTATAGGTTACTTAGAGCATCTACAATATGGGTTTTACCAGAGGTACTAAAAGAATCTTTTTCCTTGAAACCGGTACTATTATACATTGTGTAGCATATGATCTAGGAAAAAGTTGGAAGAGCCGGTGCTTCCTTTGAGATCAGGTGCTTCAAATTAAATAATATTACTTTTAACTGTTTGCATTGCGGAGTGAAGCAATGAGTGGTCAAAAGAGACCTTGTTGCTATTTTTTTTAGTTTAGTACACCATGGGTTCCACATAATGACATGAGAAAAGAACTATACACTGCTAGAATCTTTGGACACCTTGATGTGGCACTACTAGTACCCATGGTGAACTATACACTAGTGATGCTCTTACAAGCACATGGGAAGGAGAGAGGGCAGGAGAGACAGAAAAAGTAGTCTATTATAGTCAACTACAACATGGGTTTTAAGATATTGTGTGTGTATAAGAGGTGGGCCAAATATTAATGATTCAATATATATTTATATAAACTATTTTGTGGTTAGGTTATAGAGTGACCGTTGATAATATGTTAATTTTTAGAGCCAGCAGTTTCTCTAGCTCATTTTCTATGAGAACGTTTCCTAAATTGCAAAAGAATACATTTCATGCAAAAACTTTTTTTAAAAAAATCAACAAATTTAATATTTAAATTTATAGTAGTTAAAACTCGATTAATCATACATTAATTACTCATCTTTGTTTTGCATGTCGTTGATTGGCTAAGCTAAAAGGCTATCCTGAACTCAGCCTTAGAGATGGATCAGGACTTTAAAACACTAGATCCAGGCCAAGAAGCATGAGAAGAAATCAAATTTGATTTAGACTCAAGACTGTCGGTCAAACATGGGATGCCAAGTAAGAGTATCTCCAATAGCTTCTTTAGGTTTCCTTGAATATCTATTTGGTAGAGTCAAATTTGTCTTTCACTTGAACATCCTTTCCATTACATTCTTCAATCTAACAATGGATTCTATATATCACTCTGTCCTTACTTTTTCCTCCCTCCCTCTATCTTTCCCCTTTCCACCATCTCTATCCACCCGATGGCAGCAGGTGGCGTGGGCGACGACGACGGGGCGGCCGAGGGGAAGCAGGAATTGGCATGGGCAACGACGGAGGAAGCCGGTGGCGGCGACGGGCGACGACGGAGGTCGGTGAAGACTGTGATGGTGATGAGCGACAACGGAGGTTGGGGAAGGTGGGGTCGGCGGAGGAGGGGATTGACAGGGAGGGCATCGCACGGCGACCTAGGCATGTTGGCGTCGGCGTCAAGGTCCATGGAGTGGAGGTCCAGGGAGGGCATCACATCGCGAGGAGGGCTTGAACGGCCTGGGTGCGTCGATGTCAACATCGAGGTCCATGGAGTCAGTGGCAGCTTCCTTCGTCTCGCGGCTCTTGTGCTTCCTGCGCTCACCGTTGAGGCCCTCGTCGAGGTAGCTTTGGTCGCACCGCCATTTGTCAGGGAGGAAGAGAGAGCAAGGCAAGCGATGAGGAGAGAGGAAAGGGAGAAAGAGGTAGGCCCACTGTTTGGCAAGTGGAGGAGGCTAGCCACATTTAGCCACCCGAGGAGCTCATTTGGCCAGCCAAGTGGCTTGGCAATCCAAATAGCAAGGCTGTTGGAGGGAGTTTTTTTCCCTATGTTGGCTAAAATTTGGCTTGGAGAGCCATCTAGCAACTCTGTTGGAGATGCTTTTATGATCAGTCTATATGACCCGTCAGACCGCTAGGGGCTAGTTGGACCATGTTTTGAAGTTGAACATCGGGCTTACCGGCCTTAGTGAGAAGACCGTTTTTCAAATTTAGCCCTAGTCATTCAACGACTTAGATAGGCTAGGACACGTGTTTCAGCCAGAAGGGGTTGTAGGACTGACTCAGACGATGCATTAGAAGTACGATCTCCGAATCTATAAGCTTTGGCCTGCCTTCTTTCCTTATCTAATCTCTTAGGTACTAATAAAGTGGTGTTAATTGTCACGCTAAGAGTGATGCTTTTAATCTGATTGATGGCTCAAGATAAGTTGGAGACGTACTTTGTATTTCGTTATTTCGAATACCTAAACTCAAAGCGGTGCTAATTTACTAATCCAAGCCTTATCAATAATACCAACACACCGTCCAATCCAAGATTAACAACCGTGATATACTATCTTGCCTCGAGAAAGGAGCTTGCAACAAAACGAGAGTTTTTGATAGCCCTTTCACTCGACTACTACGCTTAATAAATCTGTTTGTAGGGATGGGGGTCTTTTTCTTGTATTTTAGCGACCAATACCAAATCCTCGTTGGTGACTGCGTATTTGTAATACAGGCATGAGGATCAATTAGATCTTTGATTGAGAAATATTTCTTTTTCTTATCATCCTCCTCTCTGGTCTGGAGGAGGTCGAATTGGGTGTCAACAATAACTTTTTTTTCTCGTTCAAACGAACTTAGTCAAGTGAAAAACAATATAGAAATATTTCCCGTGAAAACTAATTTAAATTGGCGGCATCATAGTTTTAGTTATATTTGCTAAATATTATTGAGAACCTATTGATAAAACATGTCCGACATTTGGCCCACAGTTGAGCTGAAAGACAAACTATGGGGGGCTATGTGAAAGGAGAAAATAAAAAGGAAATGTAAGTTTTACGACTTCTATAACGAGATATATATGGCTATAACACCTCTAGGCCTCATCCACCGGACCTTTGGTCCACCCACCCTAAGGCCGAGTTCAGATGGGCCCCAATCACGGCCCACCCACGTGGAAAATCTGGTACTGAAAGCCCATCCAAGCAAGGCCCTAAAGCTCTCCACAGCTTGAAATGAGCCCCGCCCACAAAAAGCCCATGACGCGTGACGGGCCCCCACCCACCTACCTCCTCGCCGCCGCCAGCCTGCTCGCCTCGCCGGTCCTCTCGTCTCGTCTCGTCTGGTGTCTCTGACTATCCAATTTCCTCTTCGCTTCCCCTCCTCTCTCCGAGCTCGCCTCCACCCCCGCCTCGCCGGAGATGCAGCAGGCGGCCGTGGCCTTCGGCCAGGCGGCCTTCCTCGCCCGCCCGCTCCGGCGGCCGTCGCACCGCCTGTACTTACGCGCGTTCGCCTCAACCCCGTCTTCTTCTTCTTCTTCACCTCGTGCTGATTATGGCGTGTGGTGGTGAATTGGATCTTGCAGGGGATGGGGGGAGGCTGGTGGCGTGGCGGCCGGACGAGGACGCGCATCCCTCCCGCGTCCGCGGCTCTCCGCGAGCCTCTCGGTCGGCGCCGGTGGCTACGGTGATGGTAAGTAAGGGCGGAGAAATCTTTGGCGGCTCCTGCTGATGATGCCGTAGTTGTTTTTTTTTTTGCAACTGCAAAATTACGCTTTCCTAACGCTGACCATCATCTGATGGATACCTTGCCCACCCTAGAAGCTGGAGAGATGGTAGCTTTTGCCCCTTTGGTTAGTTTTGGGTAAAGGGTGAGAATTCCATGGTGCTTTTGGTTGTGTAATGGCGTTGCGTCGAGGGATGATTTGTTCAACGTGATTTGTTTTTGTCTAGCTACCGCGCCTTAAAGAACAACTCAATGTGATCACAGTTCACAAAGGGAGGAAGGCTATGATGATGTGATTAGGTAAAATTGTCTGGAAATGCCTGAATTTTCTTTGCTATGAGGAATGTAAAGGACTAGGAGAACTGTTCATTGCCCCTTTTCTTCGTCATTTTATGAGCTTAAAATATGCCATAATACAATGTCTTGTGAGATCAACACATTGGGCCTGGATGGATTGCCATGAATCAGCAATATCCAAGCCCATTTTGCCTAAACTTTTCCTTGATAGAAATCCTGATCTGGTATCACCCAACTGATTACATTTTTTTTGAAAGATCATTGCAGCTATTTTTTCCGTCTTTTTATTCTTCTGAGTTCTGACATTGACCCAGGTGGTTTTTAAGTAATAAACAAAGTCTGCTCTTCACTTTCCGGGCTTGAAATTAATTTCTTTTGGTTAGTTTAAGTCTCTGGAAAACTTGATTGAATTTTTTTTAGGTTTTAGAAGGCCACAGTTTGGAAATTAGAATCTAGATGCTGTTCCATCTCCAAATGTTCAAACCCTCATAAAGGCCAGAGCAGAGCTTATAGAGTTTAGACTGTGTTTCACTTTATGCATATGAAGAGTGACTCCCTTAAAAAGCGGCTTCCAACTAGATTAAGATGTTTGCTGACTGGTTTATTCACAAATCTTTCTGTTTCTTCGTGTTCAAATGTGCTTGTGAGCAATATAAATGCTTCCAGGTAGATGGTATGATGAAAGTTCTACTGTGCTATATGTATCACTGGAAGAATTCATCCAGAGTGTTTTGATGAAATCACATGCCAGTTGAATTGGCTGAATACATGCAAATGGGATATACAAGGGTTTCCTCTGCATTATATTGGTATATCATAATCATGGTCAACCATATTGTATTGTCATGAGCGCAACATATCAGCCAGCAAGGCAGCAACATATCCTTGCATTTTCCTTCTCAGCTCTTATGCTAGTTATCTTTTATTTTGTTTCTTTAGATTATAGGATATTCTGTCTTCAATATTACATTATCGTGTTGATGTCCTGGTTGTTATTTCATTCTAAGCAATTGTAGCTGCAATTGAGCCAAATTTTTTATCTATCTGCAGAGCATGCTCCGTTGTTTCCAAGACAGCAAGCATGGGACCCCTACAAGATTCTTGGTGTTGATAATGATGCATCCGAAGAAGAGATCAGGAGTGCAAGGAATTTTCTTCTTAAGCAATATGCTGGGCATGAAGAGACCGAAGAGGCTATTGAAGGTGCTTATGAAAAAATAATAATGAAAAGCTACTCACACCGTAAGAAATCCAAAATTAATCTGAAAAGCAAGGTACAAAAGCAAGTCGAGGAATCCCCATCATGGTTTAAGGCAATGCTTGGATTCTTTGAGGTGCCATCAGCGGAGATTATTTCAAGAAGACTTGCTCTTTTTGCTTTTATTGCTGGGTGGAGCATTGTAACGTCCGCTGAGACTGGGCCTACCTTCCAGGTATTCTTGAATTACTTGCTTTTAGAACAATCCAGTCCCAAATATTGAACTTGATAAAGCTCAGACTATCCGTTTGCATTAAGGTTCATTAGTTTTGATTCCCATGGAAGGGATGGGTTTAGATGATTTTCTGAAGGTTAGCTCCAACATGCAGTCCACAATTTTTTTCCAAAAAAAACATGTCCTCACAGAGTCACAGTGACCTGAATAAGTTTTTTTTTCCCATTTGATTAAGAATTGGAATCATCAAACATAGTTCACGTCTAGGATAAAACCTATTACAGTGATGATAAATTTCCAGTTATTGACAGCTTGGTTTTGCAGCTTGCGCTATCACTCGTCTCATGCATATATTTCCTCAATGAAAAGATGAAAAATCTTTCCAGGGCATCTATGACAGGGTTAGTAAGCATTTTCCATATCAAAATATGTTCGTAATTTAGAGTCATGCGCAGGATGTTTACTCCTTTGTTCTTCCAGGTTTGGAGTTTTTGTGGTGGGCTGGATTGTGGGATCTTTGCTTGTCCCAGTGATTCCAACATTTGCCATCCCACCTACTTGGTCAATCGAGCTCCTTTCTTCTCTCGTGGCTTATGTTTTCTTGTTCTTGGGTTGTACTTTCCTCAAGTGAAATTTCTGTTAAGAACCTGGCAACAGGGTGGCGCAATTATTTTCTTTTTCTTTTTTTGTTGTTGTTCCCAATCAAATCGATGATCTTTTTTACCACTTCATAGTGAATTCGTAGCTACCTTTATTCCCTTCTTTTAGGTTTCAAGGTTTGTAAGATGTATCCCTTGTTGAGAAAACAAACAGGGGATATCCAGTGAAATCCATTAAATAAGTGAAAACCTGTGAAAATCGAAACTAAAAGTTTTTTAAATTAATAAAAAAATTACTAGAGATATGTATAAGCATGGACTACATTCCCATCAAATCTTTAAGTCTAAACTCAACTTTATTTGGGAGGAAAAAAAGACAAAATTTTGATGAATAGTAGGAAGCTGAGTTTGAACTTGAGATTTAGGGGAAATGTAGTTCACACCTATACTCATCTCTAGTAAATTTTCCATGAATTTAGAAAAAAAGCAGTTTGGGTTTTCACTTATTCGATGGTTTTCATTGGATATTCCTCCAAACATGTAAACTAGAAACCACTATACTGGTGGAAGCCTTGCAGTAGTTTACAATTTTTTTTATCTCACATATACAGAAGATGATATAGGATAACCATAGAAAATTTGAATATCAAACTCAACTTTTGTTTTTGATAATATTCTTTTACGTTTTGCAATTTCATATGTTCCATCTGAAGTACATCAAACAACATCTTGAATGAGTTGCAAGGTTGTAAGATTGTGGTTAGGAATAAGTTCACCAGACGTCCCTCAACTTTACGTCGAGTTTGTCTGAGGTCCCCTATCCATAACACTAGAAATCTTTACCCCTCAACTATCACAAATCCGCTGACGACGATGTTGCTGGACGACAACAACTACATGCTGTAGTAGATGCCATCATCGGAGGGGGGGCGAGGTGTGGGGGAGGTAGAGGAGGGGAAGAGGGAAGGATGGTGGCGGCGCTCGAGACGGAGGGGAAGGAGATGCTGGCGTTGATGCGGTGGTCGTCGTCGTCGCCAGCGAGGTGGGGGGAGGCAGAGGAGGGGAAGGGGAAGGGGAAGGGGAAGGGTGGCGGTGGCGACGGCCATCCTATAGTTCAATGTGGCTCCTCCATTGACCGCCGCTGACATGTGCAATGTCTCCTTGATGACATGTGGGGTCCATCGTATGCCATGTCAGCAAAATCGAGAAAAAATTGGGTCGAAACTACCTCGGGTCCTTTTTTGCATGGTTTGTGATAGTTGAGGGGTAGAGATTTTTGGTATTGTGGATAAAGGATTTCAGACAGATTCGACGTAAAGTTGACGGACGTCAGGTGAACTTATTCCTTGTGGTTGTTTAGCCCACAAAGGCTACAACACTACGTGGACTGGCCTAGCTGGCCCTTCTACTTAGCTAGCCTAGAGAAGGCCCATGTTACATTAGTAAGTGGCACCCAATAGGCTTAGCTGCGTGACCCCATGCTGTAGCCCAAAACATCGTATCCCATTTTTTTTCTTTCCGTACTCTCCGAGGGTTTTTATGAATGGAAGTTCGAATTAGAGTATTGTAAAATATAGAAAAAATACATAAATGATCGTTTGAATAGACCGGTGGAAAAACACATTAATCAAAAGAGAGATATAGACTCAAAGAAAATTTTTCAAGAGATTGAAGCTCTTACTAATTTTCCTTTAATATCTCTACATGATTGTGCATTCCATAGGAATTTTGTTAAAGGAATGATATGATTCAATTATTTGTTTAAAGGCTTTTGAAAATTTTCCTATAGAATAGAAATCTTTCAAATTTCCTTTTTCCCCTACGAATCAAAGATGTCATGAATAGGTATCCAACATTTTACTTGTAGGTATGCTGGTATGCATAGTACATAAATACACGGGAGTAATACCGCGTACACATTAGGTGTGGTACAGTAGTTCTAATATCAATTGTACGTGGTAGCTAATTGTGCACTGTAAGCCTTTACGACATCTCCTGTGGTGGTTCAAAAATAAACCTAAAAGGAGAGCTAGGGTGTACAATGACTCCCACCAACCAACCATCTTAAAAAAATCTGTAACTTTCCGTTCATCAGTTTCGCCCGTGGTCACGTGTCCATATCAGATCAGGAGTTCAACAGTCCACATGCCGTCTGTTGTCATCTGAGGAGCAGTCTCACATTCTTCTTCGGTCACCTCTTCTCTCTCCGCTCCCTCTCCCTTTCCTCCCCAAGTGGCACACCAACACCATCCCGCCGACGGTAGCAAGAGGTGACATGACACGAAGCGCCGCTAGGCGCTAGCCACCAATGGGCCCCTCCGTAGTTGCCTCCATCACCCCCATAATAAGATCATTGAAATTGAACCAATATCTTGGTTGGTTCAAATCAAGTGAAATGAAAAAAAAATCGCTCCTTGAAGTACGTAGTGATCAGGAACTTTGATGCCATAATATAAGATTAAGGTTCACTTTTGTTGTCTGTCTCTTATGGTCTAGTTTCACAATATTAATGATGATGTACTGTGACATGATTTATTATTTAAGGTTACTTTTAGTACACATTGTGGTTGCCCTTAGCTCACCACACAAAGCTCACTGCAGTGATGCGTGACCTAGCCACATCCTGGGATGCAGGAGCACAATCATGATGCTCAGTGCGGCCACGACAGCTCACCCAGCAACTACTGAGCTTAAAAGATACTAGACTTTGGGACGTGCCAATGGTGCGCCTCCTGATCATTACTTTCTTTACTCAGCCTAGAAAGCTTTGAGCAGATGGACTTTACTCAGCCTAGAAAGCTTTGAGCAGATGGACTAAACATAGGTAACACAATCATTTGGATCCTTAAATAAGGAAAGAAGCTAGTACTATTGAAAAGAAGGTCTGCTTGCTAGTCAATTGAGCTAATCTTGTATAAGTGCAAAAATGGGAGATCATAAAACATTGTCTTGGAAGGCGAGACAATCGGATAAATAATTCATTCAAAAAGTCTAGATGGCTGCTATGGCAAAAATATTCTCCCAATTTAACTGTGGATTGGTCTTAATGATTTCAGACAGTTATCAAAGTGAGAAGTTTGAACCATATTGACTTGAACAATGATTCCATCATCTATTGTAAATATCACTTATAAGTAGTTTGTTATCATGATCTTAGCATGGATTCATGGGTTTCAATTTGACATAATTCTAATGGCCGCACAAATTTCCTCTCTTCTTGGATGCTCTATAGTTGATGAGGCTTTTCTTAATGGTCAACCACTAACTTCATGTGAGGCATCTGTACTTGATGATTGTATTGTTGATGTAGCAACCCAAATGCTCAAATGAATTCTTTTCATCATAAGGAATTGTAAACAATTCTATCAGTGGAAGGGTTAGGAAATCAGGTTGCTCAATAAGAAAACTTTTGAAATCGATCAAGTATCAAATAAATGGGCCATTCAGGATCAGCTAAGACAAAAGGTGCAACCATACCTCGTCATGGGGACGATGATGGAGAAAGGGAGGGAAAAAATACGACAAGTAAACATACATCATATTAGGATGTCCATGATTGACCATCTTGTCATCTTGATAGCTAAACTAATTTTCACAACTCGGTGTATTCCAAAACATGAAAGAATCTAGTCTGTCCAATTATCTATCATATTTCTAGCACAGTTATAAGAGTTATACAACCAAAATACGAAAGATGCATGCAAATAATAGTGTTTAAACACACCAGATATTGCTGCACAAAAATCACCTATTTAACTTAAGTCTAGCTTTCTTTCTAAAAAACTCAATTCATGTAAAAACTACATAAGAAACCAAGTGAGCGAGAGAGAAAACAACAATAAATTCCATAATCAGCAAGTTACTGTAAGCCTATCTGGGTGCTGAATCAAATATCAACGAGCTAGTTACTGTAAGCCTATCTGGGTGCTGAATCAAATATTAACGAGCTAGTTACTGTAAGCCTATCTGGGTGCTGAATCAAATATCAACGAGCTTTAAAATAAATAATAGAAGCACTATATTCCAGTGGTATATAATGTGTAATCTGAAATGAAACATTTTAGTGGTATCACGATTTGTGTAGAACCGCAAGCATTTCTTTTTTCAAAACAACAAAATTGGGTTACTATGGAGTAACTTGAATCAATTATTAAGAGAGAAAAATGGTGAAAAAACCAATGTTGAAGGGACTCGAACATGGGCCACCAAGAGCACCTGGTAGCATCCTACCACCGGGCTACAATGCCGTTCATGCAAGCATAAATTTATATCACAACCTATTTCAAGTCTAGAAGTGTTACCATCCCAAAATATAATTAATTATTTCTTAATAACTCATAGAGCTTTAAGAACCAAAATCAAAATTGCAAAACAAAGCTGCTGTTCATGCAAGCATAATTTTTATATCATAGCCTATTTCAAGTCTAGAAGAGTTACCACCCCAAAAGATAATTAAGTATTTCTTAACAAATTACCTGCATGAAAGCTATTGTATATTGAATTTGTTCCTTGGTTGCAATATTTGTTAGTCATAAAATTAGGGAAACCATGTTACGATGCATGTGGTAAGGAATGTATAGGATGATGAATCATGTTGGATAAAAGAAACTCATTTTTTTAAAAAATTGAGGTGAAATAAACAACATGCATACACATGATCTGGATGAATGGTGCATAGAACCAAAGGAGCTTCATAGGCACCGATGAAACAAAATTCATTAGAACACATTGCCATTGTGCTCTGAGAGGCTCTAAGGAGCTGTTTGGTTGGGCTGTTTTTGGGCCGTATCTGATACCACCGTAAACAAATCATATTACATTCGTTTGTTTTAGATGGGCTGTAATCGGATAGTCTGCAATCAAGTCCCAGCCCAATACAAAGTCGATTACGCTTCTGGATGGGCGTAAAGCGATACCAATACGGAGGAGGAGAGCATGACCTATCTCCTCCAGATCGAGCACTGCCACAGCACGCGTTGCTGGCGCTGCCCCCTCGCCCCGCACGCGTCGCCGGCGCCATCCCCCGAGCCCCGCACGCGTCACCGGTGTTGTCCCCCGAGCCCCGCACGCTCTACTGCTTCCCTCCGTCATCCTCTTCTTCCACCTCTCCTTCTTCAGCACCACCATCTTTCTTCAACACCACCGTCTGCATCAAGATCAAGGAAGCACCAAGGAAATCCCCCTGTTTAGGTAAAATTCTCCCGGTTATACCAGATCTGTGATGTGAGTTTTTTTCTCATGGATGGGTGTGCTATTTTTTTAAAAAATCTGTGACTTGATTATATTCCCAAAGCTGAATAGAACACCCCATGTATCGATGGGTTTGGGTTGGAAATATATGGTCTAGTTTTTATGTTTTTGTTAGTCTTCGAATTTGTCTGAAATGAGTGAATTTATGCATGTATGTATGGATTGTTTCATTTGTTCAACTATCACCATGAATGACAAAATATGCAAGGGGAAAACAGAGAATAAAAAATGTATCTCCCTTCCTTCTCTGACTGTTAGTTGCTAGTATGTCTATCAGTCTATCACTCTTCTTTCTAGTAGTACCATACTACACATATTATTATGGTGTTTACTTTAGATAGACATTGAGTTTTGCTGGAAACTTCTACTGTCCATGTGGTTTTAGAGCACTTGCGATTGTATAAATGTAAGATATGTATATAGTTAATTCAATGAGCTGTTGTCAGGGTTAGAGAAAATCTTATTGTTTTAAATATGGACATGCTTGGCTTATTTATTTAATTTATTTATTGTTTTGGCTTATGAAAGAAAAAATTGGATAAATATGTTCCAGTAAAACAACACATACATGTAAATTTGTACCTTCAATGGATGCTTGATATTGTGTTATGGTGAATTAATTATGTTTAGTAGCAAAAATTAATCTGTATTGTTATTTATTTGAATGGTAGCTTGATATATTATGTGTGCTAGCGGGATATATTCTGGATATGGGGTTAATGTTTTTGTTTTATATTTTTGTAGAGTTCTATGGCTCGTCTTCCCTTAAGTACCAAAACACGGAGAAGAAATTTAGGGCTTAGAAATATGATGATTGCTGTAATACTTATGTATTATTATGTTGCTATACTCTTCTTAATTTTATATAAGAGAAAATGTTGGAAAATAGAGAGGAGGATCAGAATTAGAGAACTTAGGAGTGAGAGACTATTCCAGCTTATTCGTGAGAGTGATATTGCTTGTATAAGCGAGCTTCGAATGGACAGGAGGACATTTCACATTTTATGTGACATGCTTAGAGACGTCGGAGGTATGGAGGATACAAGAATATGCCGTTGGAGGAATCAGTAGCTTCATTCTTATATATACTATCTCACCATTTAAAGAATAGAACAATAGGGAAGTTTTTTTTTACCGAAGTGGAGAGACTGTAAGTAGGCATTTCAATTTATGCCTTCTAGCTATTCTGAGGCTTCATCAACTTCTACTTAAGAAGCCAGAACCTATACCTGAGAACACCACCGACGATAGATGGAAGTATTTCAAGGTAATACATTCTAAAAAATAAATCATATCTCACCACTATTAATTGTACTATGTTTTGTTGATGTGGTGTTCTGGATTGTAGAATTGCTTAGGTGCATTGGATGGTACACACATAAAAGTAACTGTCCCAACCAGGATAAAAGGAAGATATAGGTCAAGAAAAGGAGAAATTGTTGCAAATGTATTAGGTGTTTGTGCACTAGATATGCAATTCATTTACATGCTACCCGGTTGGGAGGGTTCTCCACATGATGGCTGTGTCCTTCGTGATGCAATTCATAGGCCAGACGGGCTTCGTGTCCCTCAAGGCGAGTTTTTTTTCCAATCAGTTTATTTTAAAGTTTGAAACTCCACAGCTACTGATATTTCTTTTTTTTCAAAATTTAAAAGGTTGCTATTACCTTGTTGATGCTGGTTATACAAATGCAAATGGTTTTTTAGCCCCTTACCGAGGCCAAAGGTATCATCTAGGTCGTTTCACAACATATGACCCACCACATAGTGTAGAGGAGTACTTTAACATGAGGCATGCAAGTGCTAGAAATTTTGTAGAGTGGTCTTTTGGAAGACTAAAGGGTCATTGGGCGATTTTGAGGGCTCCATCCTATTTTCCTATCAAAACTCAGTGTCGAATTATAATGGCATGTGCTCTATTGCACAACTTAATTCTGCAAAAGATATCTAGAGATCCATTTGAGGATGAGGACGAGGATGACGATGAGGATGAGGATGAGATACCATTGGATATTCTTGAGGGAGAACTCGCTGAACCTGAGTTTATCTCAGCTATTTCGACATCTGATGAATGGACAAATTTTCGCAACACTCTTGCTCAAGGGATGTATAATAGCTATAGGGCTCATTGATGTTTGTGTTGTAAGAGAAATGTCTAATTGTTTGCAAATCAGAACTAAAAAAATGTTGTTGCAATTTTGGGTGCTTATTGATGTTAGTTTTCTGTTGAATTTCTAATATTGCAGTTATGGAGCATCTTGGAAGCTCAAGCATTATGCGTGGGAGAGGCAAGAACAAAAAGATTTGGACGTATTTTGAGGATGAGGAGCTGATCAAGGCATTGTTTGAGCTCGCTTTAGATCCAAGCTGGAAATCAGAAGAGGGTTTCAAAAATGGATATTGCCAAGTTCTAGAGAACGTACTCTCTAAGAAGTTGCCAAGTTCTGGCCTTACTGCTGTTCCACACATCAAGTTGAGAGTAAGACACTTTAGGACCAAGTTTGGTGCAATTGAAGTGATGCTAACCAGAAGTGGTTTTTCTTGGGATGACAACAGAAAGATGATACAATGTGAGAAACAACAATACGATAATCATTGTAGGGTAAGTCATCAAACCAACTGTATAATTATATGGAGTACAAAATTTATTTATTGATTCGTGAGTGGATTGAATTGAAATATGTGAGAGTAGCGTAAGATCTTTTCTAAAATTTGTTTCAAATAAGTGGCTATATAAAATTCCTCTGAAATGTTTGCAAAGGCAACATTACGGTTTTCTAGAAGTATGCTCTCTCATGGATGTGTTGTCTTCTGTTGTTTATGTAATTATTGCATTTTTGATATATCACAGTAGCAACATAGGGCTCTTTTCTGCTTGCTGAACCATGGCCTTAATTATATGTCATTCTTTGTATTTTACAGAAAAACAATGAGGCAAAGGGCCTATATGGTGTAGCATTCCCTCATTATGATACATTAGCTGCAATTTATGGCAAAGACATTGCTCCTGGAGAAGGTGCAGAAGGACTTGGTGAAACTGTGGCTAATATGGAGAAATAAATTGTTGTTCAAGATATTCAAGATGAAGAGGATGAAGAGGATGAAGAGAGAGTGTCTAGAGAAACACCTCGACGGAGCGTTGATTCAATAGCACCTCG
Source organism: Oryza officinalis (assembly GCA_008326285.1). Lineage (NCBI taxonomy): Eukaryota > Viridiplantae > Streptophyta > Magnoliopsida > Poales > Poaceae > Oryza > Oryza officinalis. The sequence goes on from BDMV01000008.1 coordinate 26,723,058, forward strand.
ATCGAGCGTTGATTCAACAGCACCTCGACAGGGTGTTGATTCAACTGCACCTCGACGAAGCGTTGATTCAACTGCTTCAAGCTCTAAGAAGCGGAAGAAAGATAGCAACAAACCAAAGGGTACCTTGTCAAGTGACCCTTTTATGGATGTTTTTGCCGATGTTCAAGGTGATTTGAGGGATGTTACAAAGCATGTGGGAGCAATGGTGGTATCTATGCAACGTAAAGCTGAGATTCAAGAGAAGGCTATGGCCAAGGAGGACCCACTACAAAAAATGCAGAATGAAGCTATTCTTGAGTGCCAAAAGCTTGGATTGACTGGTACTGAAGTTGTCAATGCTACAACTGCTTTTGTAAAAGTGTCGGCTCAAATGAGTATTCTTCTTGCTCTTCCAGAGTCTCTCAGGAGGGAGTACGTCCCGAAAATACTTGCTGGTAATGCACTATACACATTTGCATGTTGTATTACATAGTATCTTGCTTACATACTGAAAATGCAATGAGAACCTATTTTCTTGTCCATCATCAAATTACAACCTGATCACTCCTCTAGTGTTGCATCTTGCAACAGGCAATAGATCACTTTATTTTGAGATCATTAATTGTAAGCATATTGCTTTTTACTACTTTAGCATTTCATATATGCATTCACTGTGAACAAATTTGCATCAATTACCTTTTATTGCCTTATATACTATTTGTCTGAAACTATGCACCAGTATAATGCATGTATGGGTCCAGCTCAATGCCATAGGAATTAACCTAAGGGAGCATAAGTAGTAATATCATATTCACTCCAAACTACTCCTAACTAGAGTATGTGCCTACACCTTTCTTGCTTGCTTGCACCTATAAAAAAGTGGTTCAAGAAAACAGAGCTTGTCTACCAATTCCTTGTGCAGCCAGTTTCCTAAAGGGCTATGGTTTTTTACTCTTGAAATTAAAAAATGCTACCTTTTTCTGAATACCATATTTGGCTTGTATGTGCAAGAATATTCTTAATTTGGTGTGATGCTGAGCATTATATATTCTTTCATGTAATGTTTCTTTCACTAATTTCTGATTTTTTTGTTACCAGATGAGGCAAAGAAAAACTGATGCGCTGGATGTTAGGCATTTGATCTACAAGATGTTCACTATCTGTTTTTGAATCCCAGAATTCCATATATGCACAAGTCTTGGGGATTGGAGACCATATCCTATGTGATAAAGATGTTTATTTTCAATACTTCGGCTTTTATTTGCTTGAACTATGGCGATGTACATATTCTGTGATCAAAGTAATGTCCTATTTTTCAGACAAAAGTACTACCCTAGCTTATTTGTTTACTAATCTGGTAGTTTCACTCATGTCAATTGTTCATCTAATCCTTTATTGATTAAATTTTGAAGGTGTGCCATTGATTGTATTCTGCAAAATATTATCTCTCATCTTGAATTCTTGCTGTCAAAATTATCATCCAAATAGAAGTGAAAGTGTTTTGCTTGTTCACTGCATTTGCATCCAAACAGAAGTCTCCATATTATGTATTTTCTCGTTGTGTATCAATTCAGAATTTGAATTCTCAACCGACACCTAATTTGCTTGCACTTGTTAGTCTGGCTGCCTAACCAAACAGCGGGAATGAATTGGTATTCATTACAACAGCTATCCAAACAGAGCACGTAATCGGATACATGCAATCAGTTACCGCCGGAAGCATTCCCAATTACATTTACGTTAGCATGATTGAACCAAACACCACCTAAGATGTATTTGTTACATAAATGAATTAGATCTTTTTCAAGTCATATTAAAGAGCTCGCTATTGACCCTTCCACAAACAGGGTAGCAAAGGAAGGAAAAAAGAAAACCAATAGCATGCAACATGGTGCAAGATATAAAAACCCAAAAATAATTGCAGTGCTGACACTAAAAGAAAAAGTGGTTAACAAAATATGAAAAGAGGCCTATCACATACCTGACCAATGTTCATTTTAGCACATAAAAACTAAGATTGTTTTTTTTAATTATACAATCTAGTTGATAAGCTTGGTCATAACAGCATGGCTATATGAATCTAAACATGAAGATAATATTGTTGCTTACATTGGCATGGCAACCATGCCAATGAGATCAGGGCATACATAGCTACTTATCTCATATGGTTTCATACTCATAAAAATGATTGAAAGGAACCACAGTACAACATCAATTAGATGGGATGTAGGCAAAAAAACTGTGTTTGTCCGATGACCAGATTTGCATACAGGACTTGAAGCACGCTAGAGACAGGCATGAAGTGTTTGCCGAGCTACTGCAACATCTACGCAGATACTCTAGTTGTAGCTAAAGGCTGAATCCCATAGACAACACAAATTGGTAAAGACGATCTATACTAATTAGGTAAATATAAAGCATATAATAAACAATGTAGAATTATTCTTAGCTAGAAAATGCATATTGACATTCTATGGTAAATGCAACATGTGTATATGAAAGTTATCTGAACTGAGCTAAACAGAAGCATATCCCAAGAAAATATGATTATTTGACAATTATCGGTATGAAATCTGAAGCCTAAAGAAAACACTATAAGTCTGAGTCTGAAGATGCGAAGGGGAGAACAAGGAAGATCGACGTATAATAGCAAAACACCCACATAGAATGGAAAGGTAGAAACATCAAGATCATAGGCAATCCCACATAACAGTCATCGCCTTAACAACATCAATCACCACGCTTCAACTTAAAAAGGAAAGCAGAAAATATTTAGCATAGAAGTTAGGCCTCAAATTTGATGTTCTGCAAACAATGTGCACTGCAGATCACATATTAGTATAAACACTTAGGATGCAGAGCAAGTTGGTAGTTTTCTCATGTACATAACATACCTATGTTGTTTTGTTTGATTGGCTACATTTGGTGGCATATAAAGTACTCAAATGCACTTAAGAGAAAAATATTAAGCATCCGCAGATTAAGTCGGTTACATGCATAAATGTCATCAGTGCCAAAAACACGATACCAACATTCTCTATGTTCAGTGAGATAATATATGTCACCAATTCAATGGAGCAACACAACAGTACAGAGAACATATTTTTCCACTACTTGCAAGTAGCAAATAAAATTATTAGCACTATCTTGATACTAAAAATTGTTTTTCATCCCTCCAAAATTTGGGTTAAATAGCTTATATCATCCTTATGGATGTAGAGGAAAAGAATACAGTTTGGTATAGTGTATTATTCTTCTTCTCATGAGAGCTAAGCTAAAATACTAAATGGCAAGAGAAAGCTCGAACGGGAATTTCAATCGATATAATGCTCGTTCAGTTGCTCATTTCATCAATAAATCTTTTCTGGAAAAAATAATTGCATTCAGAATGTAGGGAACAATCAAAGAATAAGACTAATTGCATTCAGCAAGCAATTTAGCATCTTGCTTTAACTCTTTCCTTAGAGCAAAATAAATAAAACTAAACAACGAAGAGTAAGATGCTTTAAAAAAAGGAGATTCCAAAAAGTAAAAATGTTTGCGACATAACAGTAAAAAGAATTAACCTTAAATTGTACCAAGCATTGATTATGTTAATCTTAACTTTTACCAGAAATTAGGAGCAAGAAACAATACATACTATATCTATTTATACAAAATCTCACATTGCTATTTGCTCCCAGTATTGAAGATACCTTCGCAAGAATTCTTTCCAAAGAAAAAAAAAGATACATGGGAAGAACAAAATAGTAGTCATCTGCAACAATCGCACACATGGCTTTAAGCCAACTTTGAAATGTCAAAGCTTTTAATTACTCAAGCTGCCATGTAAATGCGGGCAAAAGAACACTGTTGTGTTAATAATTTGTGTCCTGAGCATAATTGCGTGTGGCTTTTCTGAGCTCCTTGGAGTAGATCTTCACATTGTTGATGATCGCTATATCTAGGAAAGAATAGGCTCAATCACAAGGTATCTGGATGTTTTAGAAGAATAAAATTTAATGAAACGTGAAGGTTTACCTTTGTCATACAGCACAATTTGACTCCTGGATATTTTACTTGTCCAGAACACATGAAAGAAAGTAATTACTCAGTGTTTTTCTTCAAGGGTCTTCAGAGTTCAGATATGTCTTCAGAAGCTCAATCTTAGGTTCTCAGTTTAACTGACATAATCAAAATCTTTAATTAACACAGTCAGGAGCTCTTATTCATCATCTGGTAACAGACTTCCATTCAAATGTTGACATAATCAAAATCTTTAATTAACACAGTCAGGAGCTCTTATTCATCATCTGGTAACAGACTTCCATTCAAATGTTGTGCAACATCGTCCATGGGGCCTACATCTCTAGCATTAGTGCATGACTGCTTCACTATAGAAAACATAAGCATTGTATTCCCTTTTTTTACCTGGCACATTGCATGAGACACCTTGATGTGAGTTTATGGAAATTGATCACGGATTTTTTAAAAAAATCTCTAAATGTTTTACAAATGGCAGAACCTATTGCAATGAGCATCAAGTCGATGTTAGGTACCGGTGTTGTGCTTGGAATATCCCATCTTTCGAACTTTCTTCTCGAGTTCTCCTAGAAAAAAGATCTGATCAGTACTTCGATCCCAGCTGATGAGTTCTTTTAGATGGAATGGATGCAGGTTCTGTAGACCATCATAAATATGGCAGGATTAGGGTCTCAAAATTTCATCACCAATAGTGGCATTAGAGCACCTGGTAAATTGGTATAATCCTTAGGTTGCTCCATTGCATTAATGAAAAAATGAAAATCAATGTCAATGTTGATGTCCAACAATTCATGCTGTATACACTACTACTACAGAAACCTCCATAGGTACCGGTTTTGCTAAAACCGGCACCTATAAGGCAATTTCCACTGATTTTTCCATGAACCGGCACCTATAAGGTCTTATAGGTGCCGGTTCATTGAGAGAAGTACATTGGTATCGGTTTCTAAGAAAAACCCAGTTTCTAAGAAAAATCGGCACCAATGACTCCCCTCCAAACGGTCCTCACGCCCAAAAAGGTGCCGGCCCTCTTTACAAACCGGCATCTATCGCATAGGTGCCGGTTTGTAATAAGAACCGGCACCTATGTCACGGCCAAAAAGGTGCCGGCCCTCCTTATAAACCGACACCTATCACATAGGTACCGGTTTGTAATAAGAACCGGCACCTAAGTGGTGGCTTCCGTCGAAAGGAAAGCTAAATAGGTGCCGGTTAATAACATGAACCGGCACCTATATCCCCAGTCTATACATACCCCTTGTTCACTGTATAGGTCACGATTTTGAGGCTTCTCTTAAGCTCATCCAAACGGGGAGAAGGTTTTGCCCAAAAACTTCAAAAATATCGAGAGATATATGTGTTTGCATGCGTAAAGGTTAGTATATGTTGATTCTCTATGTAATTTGCACTAATATTTGTCAAGTTATTTTTTGCAACTTGTTTTGTTGAATTGGACCAATATTTTGAGATGGTAATTTAAGAAAGTATGATGACTTATTAGTATTGGAGTAATTTAGAGATTAATCATCAATGAGTAATGTACCTATTATTAACATATATTAGAATTTTAATAGATATAGAGAATGATATATGTATGTTAGTGGTTAATTTAAGAATTTTCGTAGGAGCGATGGATGAAGGAGGGATGAACATTATGGAGCGCGGTACCTTGGAATATACCAGGAGAGTAACCAACTTCGTGATCGCAGCCACGAGATCCAGATCATTGAACACGACGGAACACGACGGAACACTTGCGTTGTCCATGAGCTGATTGCAGAAATGAGAGACAGTTTCGTGCAAAACAAGTTCACGAGCATCTCCTAACAAGAGGTTTTATGCCTAATTACACATGTTAGGACAATCATGGTGTAGATGAGAATCCGGATGTAATGGACGGAGACAATGTGGAGTTGCCTACTGACGGAGGTGGATATGATAGTGATGAATCAGATGGTTTAGATCAGATGTTACGCGACGGGGAGACAGCCTACGACGATGATAGGCAATACGAGAAGTTCAAGGGCATGGTGAAGGACTCAAAAACCCCGCTTTATCTAGGATGCAATGAGCAACACACCAAGTTACACGTCGTCCTCTCGTTGCTGCAGATGAAATCAACCAACGGTTGGAGTGACAAGAGCTTCACAGAGCTTCTACAGCTGATTGGAGACCTCCTTCCAGCGGGTCATGTACTGCCAGAAACAACATACCGAGCGAAGAAGGCTGTCTGCCCACTCGAACTGGAAGTGCAGAAAATTCACGCATGTCGAAATGACTGTATCCTATATCGAGGTGACTATGCAGACTTGGATACGTGTCCAGTTTGCGAAGCACTGCGGTATAAGGGTGGAGTTAATGATGATGATGATGTTGATGATGACAGTGGTGGCCCCGTCCTGAAGAAGAGGAAAGTGCCCGTTAAGATTGCGTGGTATTTTCCTATAATCCCTCGGATTGAACGCATGTATGCAAACAAAAAACATGCAAAGATGATGCGTTGGCACCACGAAGAGCATAAGAAGGATGAGATGATAAGATACCCTGCCAATGGATCTCAATGGAGAAAGATAGATAGAAAGTACAAAAAGCATTTTGCACAGGAGATTAGGAATATAAGGTTTGGGCTGAGTACGGATGGGATGAATCCATTTGGTGACATGAGCAATCGGCATAGCACGTGGCCAGTGGCACTTGTTATCTACAACCTTCCTTTATGGTTGTGCATGAAGCGTAAGTATATCATGATGCCACTTCTAATCCAAGGGCCCAAGCAACCTGACAATGATATCAATGTCTACTTTAGGCCATCAGTGGATGATCTTAAGTTACTATGGGACCGGGGTGTGCAGATGTGGGATGCGTACAAAAGAGAGTACTTCACCTTAAGGTCAATGTTGTTCGTTACCATCCAAGATTACCCTGCAGCTGATAACACATCCAGGTAAACAGTGAAAGGTGGTTGTGCATGTGTGCAGTGCATGCGGGATACAGCGAGCAGGTGGTTGAGGTACTCCGGAAAGACTGTGTACATGTGCCATTTGAGGTTTCTTCCAGCCGGCCACCAGTACAGTAGCAATACAGGAGATTTTGATTGCACGGTGGAGGAGGGTATAGCTCCAACACACCGTACCGGCAGAGAGATTTTTGAAGAGGTACAAGATATTGAATGTATATTTGATAAGGGGCAAGGCAATCCAAGCGCAATGGGCAAGGGTGGTGAGAAACCTCTTTGGAAGAAGAAATCAATCTTTTGGGAACTACCATATTGGAAAGATTTGGATGTCCGCCACGCAATTGACGTGATGCATGTTGAGAAGAATGTGTGCGAGAGTTTAAACATACCCGGCAAGACAAAGGATACGTTGAAAGCTCGGAGAGACCTCGCAAACATGAACATCAGGTCCGAGCTACATCCTCAAGAATGTCCCAATGGCCGCCAGTACCGCCCTCCCTCATGCTATACCCTTAGTGCCGTAGAGAAAATAAGCCTATTGGAGTGCCTGCAGGGTGTCCGAGTCCCTTCTGGTTACTCTGCAAACATTAAAAGACTTGTCAACATGAAAGAGAAAAAATTAGTGGGCATGAAGTCACATGATTGCCACGTGCTGATGACACAACTTCTTCCTATTTCTATTAGAGGCATTTTGCCAGATAAGGTTCGAAACCCAATCATAAAGCTGTGCTCGTTCTGTAACGCTGTATATCAGAAGGTGATCGATCCAAGCATGCTAGACAAGCTCCAAGCAGATGCAATCATTACCCTTTGCCAGCTCGAGACGTGTTTTCCACCATCATTTTTTGATATAATGGTTCACCTCGTGTCACATATCGCGAAAGAGATAAAGATTCTCGGCCCAGTGTATCTGCATAACATGTGGGCTTTCGAGAGGTTCATGGGGATCATAAAGAAGTATGTGCGTAATAGAGCTCGACCAGAAGGCAATATCGTAGAGGGTTATGCAACAGAGGAGGTGGTTGAGTTCTGTATCGACTATATGGATTTGCATCCCATTGGTGTGCCGATGTCTTGACACGAAGGGCAGGCTACTAGGGAAAGGGACACTAGGGCATAAGGCAATATTCGCTCCTAGCCTAGAAACATTACGGCAAGCACATTTCGCAGTGCTCTAGCAGTCGGCCTTGGTGGTTCCATTTGTCGACATGCATTACAACACACTCCACAGCGAGAACCCAAGCAAATTAGAGGCATGGATAGCTAAGCAGCATAGGTTGAATTTTGGCGATTGGTTACAGAAGCATATCATGGCTATGAATACTGATAGTGACCAGTTGTATGTTTTGTCTCGGGGGCCTGAGAGCACAATTCATTCATTCCAAGGGTATGACATTAATGGATATACATTTTACACGAGAACCCAGGATGCCAAGAGCTCGTATCAAAACAGTGGTGTCCGCATAGACGCCTTCGACAGTAATGGTGTAGAACAAACGTACTATGGTTATATAGAGACAATCTGGAAGCTTGAATATGGACCGCTGAAGGTACCACTTTTCCAATATCAATGGGTCAAAATTCCAAGTGGTTTGAGGATTGACAAGTACGGAATGTTCATTGTGGACTTAAACAATGTGGGTTATCAAGGTGAACCATTTGTGCTCGCAAAATCCGTAACACAAGTTTTCTATGTCAAAAATCCTTCTTCGGTGACCGATCGCTACATGGTTCTCCATGGAAAACGAAGCATTGTCGGAGTTGAGAATATCGTTGATGAGGAAGGCTACAATCAAATCGACGAGCTACCACCCTTTGTAACAGATGTAGAAGAAGGTCAAGAAAGTCAGGAAGACGAAGACGAGGAAGAAGTCCCATATGTTCGCAATGATCATGAAGAAGGAGTAATTGTGATCGACCTGGACGTTTGAATTTTATTGTAACAAACATGAATGTGTAATTTTGGATCATATATGTCACTTGGTATGACTTTTGAACATAATACATGCTACTGTTATTATCATCCCTAAGGGAACTTATTCTTTAGATGGAGGAGTTTCATATTTTGTTTTTGAAAATGATTGCATAGTTTCTTCTGCCTCTCTAGGCTAAAATGAGCATTTTCCTAGAACACATGCCCTGAAATTTGTCAAAGTTTTCTTATACCCACCTGGAATTCCGAAAGTACATAATTAGTTTAATTACCCCATACAACTATTTAATTTTGCTTGAAAGCATATTTGCATCTCTCTATTTTCCTTCACAAATTACCCCCAGAATGTCCATAGGTACCGGTTCGTATTTATAACCGGTACCTATTATGGTAAAAAGGTGCCGGTTTTAATTAAGAATCGGTACCTATATGATACAAAAGGTATCGGTTCCAATTTAAAACCGACACCTTTTTACCACAATAGGTACCGGTTGTAAATACGAACCGGTACCTATGTCGCCAACGCTCTGCCGTTGCCATTTTCCCCAAACCATCCCGCCATCGCCATCGATCTGGTGGCCGCCGCCCGCCGTCGCCCTCCACCGCCGTCCCCTCGCCCGTCCACCAGCCAGCGCCCTCTAGCGCCATCACCGCCCACCAACGCCATCCCGTCCTCTTCCACCGCCGTTGGTCCTCCCCCAGCCTGGATCAATCTACCGCCGTCGCTGTCCACCGCCGTCCACCTCCTCCGTCGTCGCCGTCCACCGCTGTCCACCGCCGTCGCCCTCCTCCGCCGCTGTGGTGTTCTCCTCGAGCTGCTGCTGCTGCGGGAGGTGGTGGCGCGCTCCTTCAGCGCCGCCGTCCTCAATCATCGCCGCCGCCCTCCTGCTCCCTACCATCGGGTATGTACATCGATTCATTGATTGATTCATTGATTGGACTGTACATCGATTGTATATATTACAACATCGTGAGAAATTAATGGTGCGGATAACTCTGAATAATCTTATATGCATGTGGTTGATGTTTGCTAGTTGAAAATGACTAAGAACGGAAAATACGACTATAGTACTATATGCAACGTGGATGTAATCATGGAGATGAGTTTATCACACATTCACAATAGGAGTATAATGTGTTTATGAATTAATTTTACTGTTAATGTTAGTCAAGTCCTGTATATATAGTTGTTTAATCACTAGAATTAGGCTAGCTAGTGATACTGAAAAATCTGAATGCTGGTGAGTTACTTTTTTCTATTGTTTCACTGATTGGATTATGCATCATGTATGCGAGCTCCCCCTGTGACCTTTCATGGAAAAAATGTATGCAAGTTTTTTTATTCTTTTTTAATGTATGCAAGCTGAAACATATATGTTCTTTGTAGTTTGTACTATGAATTGAAACCTGAAGAAACCTGCTCAGCTAGCTCCTGCATATATATGCACTAATGCAGAAGAGAAAATTAAGCAATACTTTATAAGAAAAGGAGATTGCATGACAAATAGTGGCTTAATTATAAGAAAAGGAGATTGCATGCCTTGGGCCTATTTATGTGTGCAATGACTATGTGAAAATTAGTGGCACACAATCATGCTGGAACATTTGTGTGCAATTCACACTATTAATAAAACAAATAAACTCATGTTTTTGTTTAATAATGATTCTTTACCTCTTCTGATTTTGATCCATATACTTTGACATATTATTCCATTTGTCTGAGCATATATACCAAATTGGATTAATTGATGTATGCAAGCTGCTGGGTTAGCTACTTTACTTTTGGTAGATTTAGAAGTCTATCATCAAGAGGACAATAAGTTCTTACACTGATTTCTTGCTATCTATCTCGCAATAGTTCTAGCCTAGGTCTACAAAAGGAAATGTCAGGGGAACAAGAAAACAGTAGGCCTGCAAATTCTGGAGAAAGCGACGGTGGTAATGGTAGCCCAAGTGGTTTTCTAAACTTGAATCAGCCCGATGATAACCTCGATAACATGGAGGTAAATTAACCCATCTGGAACAAATAAGACCTTAATTGTACATATATCGTCCACTCTGAATGACTAATTTATACCGATGTTTGAAGGAGGTTGATCCTTCGGCCACTGTGCACTCTGCAAATACTTGAACCTCATCAGGAAGAAGAAGGGCTAGAGGTCCAACTAGGATGCCCTCAGATTATACACTATCACAGAGTTAGCTGCAGATGGGGCCCCTATAGCTCCAGAATCGGCACTCACCCCATATGGCAATGCTATAGGTGCCATCGTGAAGGATAATATCCCCATCAAGTACCGGCACTGGAAGAGCAGTGATAGAGATGAATTGGAGTGGACGGTACCAGACAGAGATAAGGAACTTGCTTGGGAAAAGTTAAAGCGAACATTCCAGTTTCCCGAGGGTTCAAAAGAACTCGCAAAGTCCATGGCTCTTAAGAAGATGTCCATCAGGTTCAACAAGTGGAACATGGACCTTAACAGGAAGTTTATCAAGAAGGGCCTGAAACCAAATTTTGAAGATGCCAATTATCGAAGGTGTCGTCTTTTCTGGGATGACTTTGTGGCCTACAGAACATCAGATGAGGCAAAGGTGATTAGCGAAAAGAACCAGGCCAATGCAGCCAAAAACCGATACCCTCACCGTCTCGGCCCTAGTGGATATGCTAAGAACGTAGTCAAATGGCAACTCCGGGAAGATGAGCTGCTGCAAAAGGGAATTGAGATCGAGACGAAGGACTGGTGTCAATGGGGAAAGAATTACCAATACGCCCGAGGTTCAACACTCTCGGATACAAGTGAGTTGGTACACAAGGGTCCTCGAGAGCAAGAAGTGTCCCAGAGGCTCCACGATGCCCATCAAAAGTCCTCAGAAGGTTCTTTTGTTGCGAGCAGGGAGAGAGATGAGCTTACACTTGCATTGCAGAACCCTGAGCATCCGGGACGCACAAGAGGAGTAGGCCTAGTTCCATGGAGGGAAGGTTTTCCTGAAGATAGACATAGGTACCGGTCTCGGAGCAATAAAAATTCCAGAGACCAATCAGAAGAGATAAGGCAATTGAAAGAACAAATGGCACTGATAATGACGAGGCTTGAAGATTAGGATGGAGGCAATGCTGGCCGTGTAACCAGTCCAGGTGGGAGGAAAAGCAGCTGCGCTTCAACTGAGGTTCCTCAAGAATCGGACACGGTTCATTACCCCGTGGATGACATCACTATACGTACTGCATGCAGGCTGCATGTGCCACTTCAAAACATCACTCAAGAGGTGGCACGCGCTATGGCACATCCCGTAATGGAGGAGGGAAGGATACACGGTAAGCCGATACCAAGTGGCTACTCAAGGGTCAAAGTGGAGGACGTGCTGAGGAGATACAGGGCAGTGCAGCTTGATTTTGCTCCAGAGGAGGGGGTGAACACTCTTGGAGAAGTCGTCCACAACATAATCCTATGGCGCAAGTGTTTCATTATCTTCCCTTCAGGAGATGGTGATGACAAGCAAAGGGATGGCGGGTCTAGCTCTGAAGGGCTTCCTGTCTCCTCTCAAAGGATGCCAACTCCACCACCATTGCCACATAAAAGCCTGTCTCCTCCACTGGCACAACGTAAGAGCCCATCTCCTCCAGAGGCAGCACATCAGAGCCTAGCTTCTTCAGACCCACCGAAAAAGAGGGGGCGCCTCTGTAAAACTTCCCATATGTCTGAACCACCATCTCTGAAGAAGACCAAGAAGACGCCATTGTCTAACAGGTCGGAGCCATCTTTGAAGGAAAAAAAGAAGATGAGCGGGAGCATAACATCGTTCCTTAGACATAAAAGGGACAAAACAAAGGAAGCGACAAATGTGAAAGTGCCAGTTGAAGTACAAGATCACTTCATTCGCATGGCAAGGCCACCTGCCCCAAAGCCACCTATTACGGACTTTCGACGCACGATTAGGAAAAAGGGATTTCAAGAATTTTCCAAGAAAGAATTCGAGAAAGATGAGGCCAGCAAGACTGTGTAAGACTTTCTAAAAGGTGCAAGGCTGAAAAGTTTGTCTGATGTGGATAATATTGAGAAGGCCCCATTGGTAGCTCAGTTCAAGCTTGGTCATTCTTTGACTACCGATGAATATCTTAAGGTTGTTGGCAATTGTACTCAAATGAGAAGGGTAGAAGAGTGGTACTTACAGATGACCAAGGAGGGTAAGGAGATGTTCCCCGTCTTTTACAGGGACGAGGACTTTCATCACTGTGATGGTATAGTTTGGGTCCTATTTTAAGAACTATTTCATCTATACAATCTGAGGGAGCTAGACTTATTGGTAATTCAGTTATGGGCATTGTAAGTATATTCGACCCCTTGCCATTTTTCTAAGTAGATATCCTCGTTGCATGTCTAATTTTTTTCCTTATGTAGAATGGGGACGCTTAAATGTAGAGCGACCCATAACAAGCTAGGATTCCTCGATCCACAAATAGTCAATTCCTATAATATTGAGGAAGGCGAACGGTCCTCCCAAGCAGTGCTGAACTACCTTTACACATCCTTTGTCAAGCTGCAGGACATGAATGCCATCCTTTTGCCCTACCACTTTAAGTAAGTGTGGCATTATCGTTGTATCTCCCATTTGTACTTTAAGATTTTAATTGTTCTCTCCCCTTGTATGTAGGCCTCACTAGATTCTTCTTGCGATCCATTTAAACGATTCCAAGATTGTTGCCATGGATGGAATGAGGACCCCGCAAGCCAACTTTCAATCCCTCATTGACACCCTAGATAAGGCACTTGTGAAGTATAAGAAGAAGTGTATTCGACACGCTCCGTGTGCAAATACATTCCGAGTTTGGTGCCACCCTTATTGCTCACGTCAGGATCCAGGCACGAGCACATGTGGGTTCTACGTGATGAGATTTATGTGGGTTTTCATGGAGGACGACAACTGAAACATTACAGATGCTGAGGTTCGCCATGTTTCTTAAGACAAATCCAAGTTTCTAAACACATAGTATGTTTTCACATCTTTAATCCTTTCATTTGCAGAAATTAAAGCTCCCGACAAGTAAATTGCTGCCACATGTTTGCTTGGGCCTTGCTGAACAACTATGTGGATTCATCATCAACCATATCATCTCATCAAACGGCGCATACAACATTTCAAAAGCTCCTGTTGGGCTAGTGGGTTTCATTGAGGCCGGCGGCCCTAGTGACACTTTAGATAACCGATCAACGAAAAAGCATACAAAGACCTAGAATTAGTGGGCAGAACATACCTGTCAAACATTTTCTAAGTATTTTGTAGATTAGTTATTTGGATTGATGTGGTTTTCTTAATGTCTTGAACATGAATAAAGTTTATCTATTTGTTAATGTTTATCTATTTGTTTTTTTGACACTTATATATCTAACCATGTATTAAATTTTCTCTACTTAATATTTTTATCCCTCAAAGTAACAGGTGATCTCACTGACTGGATGCGGCATGGATGAGGGAGGCATCATCATTGTTGTCTCTGTAAGCAACAGGTGAGCATGTGTAACTAAAATTTTCATATGAGTATGAGTTTAGTGCATTTGAGATGTTGTAGAGCTCAAACGAATTTTTCAAGTCTCCTGAGATGTGTAACAGATCTGATCGCCGCCTTCGTGTGGTTTGACGGGCACGTCTCAGGCTGAACTTGACTGGCATGCTGAGTCCCAGCAATATCTTCTAGGTTCTCTACTCGAGGCTTACCTGTTGATATGGTGATATATGTTGACTTTGCATTGGACTGATGAGGAATTCTTTCACCAGAAAATATCTCTAGTACTAGTTTTTAATTCTTTACTTCTTGCCAAAATAAATTATGATGTTTTACTGATAGGATTTTAGTATATTTGGTTCTCTCATTTTGACCAGATGAGTTCGTAGAATTCAGAAGTGAACTAGCTTGTCATATTTGTGTTTCAGTCATCGTCGTGTCACGATATATGTTAATAATAACTCAAGTTAGCAAAACAATCAAATCCTGCTTGTTCAAGATACTTGTCTCTTAATTTCAGAAAAATCAATCATTTGTTCACCGTTTGTCCACTGCCTAGGGATCGCCACCTGTTGCCAAGCACCCCGCGCTTAGATCGCTCACCGTTTGGTGGCACAATGTACCTTGTCGACGATGGCGCAATGACGAAAGGGAGAGAGCTTTATTTAGAATCTCTACTTCTTTGCAAGAATTTGCAGTGCCTGTGCACTGTTCGATGTTTTTTCTGAAAGGGAGAGAGTTTTATTTAGAATCTGTTAAGTGTTAGAAGAGGGAATTATGACTACTAGTTATGTAGTTAGTGATGCCTGCTGCATTGCAATTGCTGGGAATCTGGGCTTTCAATAAAGCTAGGTTTCTTCTGATCGATCTTTGGTCAAAAGAAGTGCATATATATATGCTGATCAACTAATAAATATTTTGGGCATGCGTTTGGGATGAATCTCTTTGTAGCTCAATAAGATTTACATTTTTACTGCAAAATAGGGAGCAAAGAAAATTGTTGAAGGTTAGTTCCAGCGTGTGGCCCAATCTTCTTCTTGTCTTTTGGATTGTGGGTTGTTAGGGTTCCAAATACTCTGTTGTTGAGAGGGAAGTGGTGTGATTAGAACTTGTCAATTGCAGTAGCTGATTTCTTTTTTTTTTTTCACTAATTGACATTAGTTTTGATATGTTTATTGTGGAGATTATGGGTACCGGATACCCTCACGGCTGGCTTATCCGACTTACCATAGGGGATTGGTTGTGACTCATGATTATGTAAACCGGCTTAGGACTTGGGTATTACGTTACCATTATGATAAGGTAACGGTCTATAGTCTAAAGTTGGTAAGATTGAGGAGTCCGACATAGAGTGTGATTGGGTCTCCGACTTGTAAACCCACCCTCCGGGACTATATAAGGAGGATAGGGCATCCCTTGAGGGGCATAAGAAAAACACACGCGAATACACAAACTCACGAGAGCACATATTGAAAGAGATCAAGAGATCAATAAACCACTCGGCGGATCGAATCCCCGAAACAGGAGTAGGGTATTACCTCTCGAAGAGAGGGCCTGAACTTGTCTAAATTCCTTTTGCATACTAACCCATCGTGTTTGGCGCTTGACTGCTACCCCCAGATTCTTATTGCCGAAACCAAGTTTCGACAGTTGGCGCGCCAGGTAGGGGAAGTGCGTCAAGTTTTCTTCTTCATCTTGCCGACAAGCGCGATGGGATCTACATCAGGCATCGACAACATCGCTTTCCCTCCGGGGCAGGCGTTCCGCTTCGGCAGCCTCAACTTCTTCACCGACAAATTCGGTAAGCTCTCTCTCCTCGACTCAGATTCGGACCAGTCGGGAGGGGAAACCCCTCGGCGCCGTTCGGGTTACCGGATGACACTGATATCTACCACAACCTTCTGTCTTTCAAGTTGGATTCGATCCACTTAGAAGAATCTTCTTCATCATCTTCATGCTGTGATCTGGGCACAAGGGAAATTGCTGTCATACTCGAACGACTCGGGTCATACTCGTCTACGGACCTCGATGAACACCTCAACTCCCCTGACTTCGACGACCTCTACGACATCTCCACGGATGACATCAACAGCTTCGACTTAGACAAAGATTACTACGATCCGGCGCTCCTTGACGTCCTCATGGCCGAAGTAGCCGAGACCAACTTGGCCATGGCCCGGAGGATTGCGGAGGAGGAACGAGCCAAGCTTGAGCAAGAGCGCAAGCGTGTGGAGGAGGAGAACAAGCGCAAGGAGGAGGAGCTCAAGAAGAAAGAAGAAGCTGACAAGAAGAAACGAGACCTAAGGGCGACAGGGCGCTCTATCCGCGAGGCTATATTGCAGACACGAGTTGACAACGCCAACATCTTCCAGACGCCTCAACAAAACGCTGTCGCTGCCCTCACCCTCATCGACACCGTCATCGAAGCGGCACCCGCTGCGGTAACACCATGTTGGCGCAGAATTTCGACCCGTCCAGCAACCAAACGGGTTCCGCGTTACCACGGCGGCCTGGGAGATCTGCTTAGCTCCAGTGCAGGTCCAAATGGCTTGCCTAGTCGTAAGTAGAGCGTGCCAGTTGATTTGATCTGCAATCAACAAGATTAAACAAATAAAACATGTGAGAACCGATGGCCGATCGGCCGATAGGCCGATGTTGCATCGTGAAGGCCGGGCCGATAGGGCAAACCTATATCGGCTTACTTGAAATGATAATAAGATAGAACTAATAAAGTAGATCTAATCTCATCGGCCCATGTTATCATGTTTATAGTCAATTATTGGAATCGGCCGATGAGGGTAGCATGAAGGTAAATACACTAGCTAGTACTCTAGTGCAACCTTATACGAGCCAATCGGCTAGTATAAATACATCAACCAAAAAGAGATCTTAAGATTACTTCATGATCAACACATTTATACTCATCGATCCGCATATATAAGCGGCAAACATATGCAAATAATATAAAGCAATCACATATGTTAGGCAAGACCGGCTAAAACCCCGGTACTATCCTTAATTACAACCGAAAACAGGCTTTGTGTTAGATCTCAAAACAGGACTAAGGTCGATGGCAACTCAAAGTGTGGATTGAGACTTAACACAAAGAAAATCAAGTCGTCGATTGCTTTTGGGGATGACAGATGCATTGAATAATCTAGCCAAGCATGAGAATTAAACCATCGTCGGCAATAAACCCTAAAACGAGTAAACCGCTGGCAAGGCTTAATCGAGATACTCGTCAAAATTATCCAAGACATGATAATCGACGATCACATCATCGAGGCTTAACGTGTCTAAAGCGACACGTTAGCCCCGACGATGCAGATCGTCGGGGACGAGTTCTTACCTCTGCTCCGGGGAAGCAAGAACTCGCTGAAGAAGACCTCTTGCGAGGGTTGGCGATGCGCCGAAAGTAGATTGAACTGGTTTTTTGTGATTGATTCGAGAGAGCTTTCCTGTACAAACTATCGGGATATTTATACCCGAGATTACAACAGAACCCTTGTAGGGCACGATCTTATCTACAACTAACAAACAAGTCTTTGCGGCAGACTCTAGCCACAGATTAGATCTAAACTACCTAATTTACAAGATACAATTGCCCAAAACCGAGCTTTATCTCTATTCGGCAACTTCCTTGAAGCTTACTTTGAGCCCAGACCAAGCCCACGTTGACACTGTCAACTCACAACCCGTATCGGCCCGTGACCAAACCAAATCCGTATCGGCCGATATGCCCTCTATAGCAACACTCCCCAAGTCCGATACGGTTACCGGGTCCGATACGAAGCTTGGTCCGACTCCAACTTTATCCTTCTTCTCTGCTTCGGTCTCCTCTTTCCTTTCCAAGTCGATTACCAAAATCCGTCGTCAACACACCACTATTGGATAAGATCAAGACCATCATCGCAGCTACGACCAATGGCCCTCCCTCTAGCTCCGTGCGGAGACCTACTGAGTCCATCACCGAAACACCTGAAAGAAGCCGCCTGCCGCCGCTACAATCCAAAGACTACAAGAGGCCCGAGAAGAGCAAGACACCCGTCAAGTCCAAGGACCCTCCCCGCAACGCAGCATGGAAGCATCAAGAACAATCGGCCGACTCTCATGAGAGAGGTCATGGTCGACCACCCGTCCACGATCGGATTCGTCGCAGCTACAACTCCAACCGTCCAAGCAGCTCCCTAAGGCCCCCGCCGAGTGACTTGAGGGAGGTCCTTGACTGGCGCCATCGGGAGCGTGACAGACGCTCTTATGAAGACCGACGGAGATTGCCCGACAACTACGACGATGGAGTGCCCGCGTTCACTCGAGACCTGCATCGAGTGGATTGGCTGAGTGGTTTCAAGCCCACTGGAATCGACAAGTACGACGGCAAGACCGGTCCCGAGTTATGGTTGACCATGTACACCCTCGCCATCCGCACAGCAGGAGGAGACAGCAAGGCCATGGCAAACTACCTGCCCGTTGCTCTCGCCGACTCAGCCAGGAACTGTCTCACAAGTTTGCCAAGAGGCTCGATCGACTCGTGGAGCGAGCTTCGGGACCACTTCATCGCCAACTTCCAGGGTACTTTCGAAAGGCCCGGGACCCACTTCGATCTCTACAACGTCATCCAGAAGCCAGACGAGTCGCTGAAGGACTACATCAGGCGCTTCTCAGAAAAGTGGAACAAGATCCCCAACATCACCGACGACATCATTATAGCCACATTCCAGAAAGGCGTCCACGACGAGTTGCTGATCGGCAAATTTGGGCGCAAGCCACTGAAGACGGTCAAACAGATGTTCGAGACGGCAAACTCCTACGCCAAATCCGACGATACAATCAAGGCCTCACGGCAAGACAGGCACGACAAGAAGGACGACAAGCCATCCGGCAGCAGCTGGCGTCCTAAGAAGGACAACAGCAATAACGGCCAAAAAGATCGCAAGCGTAAGCCCGAGGATCTGGTCGCCACGATGTCGAACTACCAACAACAGCGTCCCCGAGTCACCGCCTACGACAAGATCATGAATGCTCAATGCACGCATCACCCAAATCACAAGCACGCGGCCAAAGATTGTTTCATCTACAAGCAGTTTGCTGAGCAGTACGCAGTTCAACTACGCCAGAAGCCAGCAGATGAAGTCGGCGCATCGGGAACCAAGAGGAACGACCCGGCTGGCAGCTCAGAGCCCTTCCAAGACCCCATGGGAGAGTTAAACCACATCTTCGGGGGACCGTTGGCGTACGAGTCCAAGAGAAAGCAAAAGCTAACCGACAGAGAAGTCAACGCGGCACAACCCGAAGTCCTACACTACCTACGATGGTCGGAGGTGGCTATTACGTTCAACCGCTCGGATCACCCTGACCGAGTGGTTCACCCGGGGCGGTATCCCCTGGTACTAGATCCGGTGGTCCACAACATCAAGCTCAAGCGCGTCCTCATCGACGGCGGCAGCGCCCTCAACATCCTCTTTGCCAAGACGCTGGACGAGATGCAGATCCCGAGAGCAGAATTGAAACCGAGTTCAGCCCCCTTCCATGGAGTCATCCCGGGACTGTCATCTACGCCACTCGGGCATATCACCCTTCCAGTCACCTTCGGAGTTCGGGAGAACTTTCGGACAGAGAACATTACCTTTGAGGTTGCCGACTTTGAAGCGGCCTACCATGCAATCATCGGAAGACCCGCGCTCACCAAGTTCATGGCGGTACCATACTACACCTATCTCATCTTGAAGATGCCCGGTCCCAACGGAGTTATCACCCTGCGTAGCGACTTCAGGCAAGCCTTCACCTGCGACAAGGAAAGCTGCAACATGGCCCAAACTCGTGAGAGATTACGTGGCCAACAAGAAGTCCGACTGGCTGCATCGACATCTGGAGAAGGCGAGATCCCTGCGAAGAAGATAGCCAAGTCGGGAGAAGGCGACGCCAAGACGAAGAAAATTCCCCTCGACCCCTCTGATCCTTCTAAAACTGCTGTAATAGGCGCGGAGTTAGATCCCAAATAGGAAAGTGTGCTCGTCACCTTTCTACAAAATAATAAAGATATCTTTTCTTGGAAACCGTCTGATATGCCGGGTATTCCTAGGGAGGTGATCGAGCACTCATTAAACGTCAAAGATGACGCGAAACCTATCAAACAACTACTCCGCCGCTTCACTCAAGATCGAAAAGATGCCATCAAGGAGGAACTCACCAAACTCTTGGCTGCCGGGTTTATCAAGGAGGTTTACCATCCCGATTTGTTAGCCAACCCGGTCCTGGTTCGGAAGAAGACAGGACAATGGCGCATGTGCATGGATTACACTGACCTCAACAAATCCTGCCCGAAGGATCCTTTTGGATTGCCCCGTATTGATCAAGTCATCGATTCAACAACCGACTGCGAGCTTCTAAGCTTCTTGGATTGTTACTCGGGTTACCATCAGATCAGCCTAAAGGAGTCCGACTGCCTGAAGACATCATTCATCACCCCGTTTGGAGCCTATTGCTACATCACGATGCCATTCGGCCTGAAGAACGCCGGAGCCACTTATCAGCGTATGATCTAGAGATGCCTTCAGACCCAGCTCGGGAGGAATGTGGAAGCCTACGTCAACGATGTCATCATCAAGACCAAGTAGAAAGAAGCCCTGATCGCTGACTTAGAAGAAACCTTCGCAAATATTCGGGCCTTCAGAATGAAGTTGAACCCGGAGAAGTGCACCTTTGGTGTGCCGTCAGGCAAGCTGCTCGGCTTTATGGTATCTCATCGTGGCATTGAAGCAAATCCAGAAAAGATCAACTCTATCCGGAACATGAAGCCCCCGAGTACCCAGAAGGACGTCCAGAAGCTCACTGGTTGCATGGCGGCACTGAGCCGATTTGTTTCCAGACTCGGCGAATGAGGTATGCCTTTTTTCAGGTTGTTGAAGAAGATGGACAATTTTCAATGGACCACCGAGGCCCAGAAAGCTTTTGAAGACTTCAAGGAGTTCCTCACAACGCCACCCGTGTTGGCGTCCCCTCATCCTCAAGAACCTCTGTTGCTTTACATTTCGGCAACTCACCAAGTGATCAGCACGGTCTTGGTCGTCGAACACGAGGAGGAAGGACGAGCTCAGAAGGTTCAAAGGCTGATCTACTTTGTCAGCGAGGTGTTGGCAGGAGCCAAAACCCGCTACCCTCAGGTACAAAAATTGTTATATGGAGTTCTAATTACTGCTAGGAAGTTGGCCCATTATTTTCAGGGTCACTCGGTCACTGTGGTCACGTACTTTCCACTCGGCGATATCATCCATAACCTGGAGGTTACTGGGCGCATTGCGAAGTGGGCTCTGGAGTTAATGCCACTGGATATTACTTTCAAGGCGAGGACGTCTATAAAGTCTCAAGTCTTGGCGGATTTTGTTGCCGAGTGGACCGAGCGACAAGAAGATGTACCTAGGGAGGAGCTGCAGTACTGGACCATGCACTTTGACGGATCTAAAAGAGTCACCGGCTTGGGAGCGGGAGTCGTGCTGATTTCCCCAACTGGGGAGAGGCTACGGTATGTCCTTCATATTCACTTCCCCGTCTCACATAACGTCACCGAGTACTAAGCTTTACTTCATGGACTACGAATCGTCGTGTCGCTTGGCATACGACGGATGATTGTACGAGGAGATTCCTAGCTGGTGGTCAACCAAATAATGAAAGATTGGTCCTGCTTGAATGATACCATGGAGGCCTATCGACAAGAAGTTCGCAAACTTGAGGACAAGTTTGACGGACTGGAGTTATCCCACGTCTTGAGACATAACAATGAAGCAGCAGACGAGTTGGCGCAGTTTGGGTCCAAGCGAGAAGCAACCCCGACTGACATCTTCGTGGAGCACCTCTACGAGCCGACTATTGCTAAGGAATCAATCCCCAATAAAGAAGCTACAGACCAAGTTGCCATGCTCGACGCCGACTGGAGGACGCCGTTCATCAAGTTTTTAACTCAGCAAGAGCTGTCGGAAGACCGGGATGATGCGGAGCGAGTCCGACGTTGCAGTCAAGGCTACGTCATGGTCGATTCAGAATTATACAAAAGGAGCCCTTCTAGAGTTTTGATGAGATGCGTCATGCCTGAGGAGGGACGACAATTGTTGCACGATATTCACTCTGGTATATGCGGCAGTCATGTTGCGGTGCGCTCTCTGGTGGGCAAGGCTTATAGACAAGGTTTTTTCTGGCTCATGGCGGTCTCCGACGCCGACAAGGTGGTCCGCACGTGTGAAGGTTGTCAGTTCTTCGCTCGGCAAAGCCATGTTCCAGCTCAAGATCTACAAACAATCCCTTTATCATGGCCCTTCGCTGTATGGGGCTTGGATATGGTTGGTCCTTTCAAGAAGGCTCTAGGAGGATTTACACATTTGTTCGTCGCGATTGACAAGTTTTCCAAGTGGATTGAGGCTAAGCCGGTTGCTACGATAACTGTGGATAAGGCGCGAGATTTTATTCTAAACATTGTGCACCGGTTTGGTGTCCCGAACAGAATCATAACCGATAATGGGACTCAGTTTACTAGAGGCGTTTTCAAGGAGTTTTGCGAAGATTTTGGAATCAAGATGTGCTATGCATCGGTGGCACACCCTAGAAGTAACGGACAAGTCGAACGCACCGATGGTATGGTTCTTCAAGGCATCAAGGCCCGAGTGTTTGACGGGCTACATCCTTATGCTGGAAGATGGGTTCAAGAGTTGCCTTCGGTATTATGGTCACTGCGGACTACACCCAGTCGGGCTACCGGCCAATCTCCTTTCTTCTTGGTTTATGTGGCCGAAGCAATGTTGCCGAGTGAGATGGAGTTTGAATCTCTTCGAGTTCGCAGTTTCAACGATGAACGCTATGATCAAGATAGAGTTGATGACTTGACCCGACTGGAGGAAGCTCATGAGGCTGCATTGGTTCAGTCGGCAAGGTATCTTCAAGGACTTCGGCGTTATCATAATCGCAACGTTCGGTCACGAGCTTTTATTGTTGGCGACATGGTTCTACGAAAGATTCAGACTACAAAAGATAGACACAAGTTATCTCCGCTATGGGAAGGCCCTTATATAATTGCTAAGGTCACTCGGCCAGGAGCGTATCATCTAAAGCGTGAAGACGGGACCATGGTGGAGAACTCTTGGAATATTGAGCACCTTCGTCGATATTATGCTTAGACTTATTGTATCATGCTCTTCT
This sequence comes from Oryza officinalis, assembly GCA_008326285.1. Taxonomy (NCBI): domain Eukaryota; kingdom Viridiplantae; phylum Streptophyta; class Magnoliopsida; order Poales; family Poaceae; genus Oryza; species Oryza officinalis. The sequence goes on from BDMV01000008.1 coordinate 26,746,638, forward strand.
CGACTGCCAACTTCAAGTAAGATGACTTCTTGAGTTGTCAGTCGGGGGCTACACATATCAATAAAATATGATGTTCTCTTTATCAGTAATGACTTGTTCACACTTAGTTTATCATTGTTTATTGTTCTGGTTTGAGTTCAGCAGATAAGGACTGAAAGTTTTCTGATGGCTTACTCAAGTCTAGGCTTGGTAATAGTCGGACGAAAATTTTTAAGAAATTAAATGCGAAGACTCGGATCAAGGCATAAGCATAAATAAGTTAAGAAATTACAAGTCATATCTCAACAATGTTTACAACAGCTACTCTACCCTTGGAAGTTTTCTACCACGTCAGCAGCAATCTTTTTGGCCGTCTCTTGTGCTTCATTAATAAGCTCTAAGGCCTGCTCATCGGTGGTACCATCAGCGAAGTCTTCTCCTATGGAGTTTATGTCTACCCGAGGATAGAGCGACTTCGTCATGGCCAAGGTTTGACTAGCACTCATAACAGCAGCATCCGTAATATTTTTGATATACTTCTTCGGTGCTGTCCTGAGCTTATCGAAGACTTCAACCGCGTCTAAAGAGCTTGTCCCGAGGCCGTTTTCGTAGAGCGCCGACAATATGGGTGTGGCTGCATTGGCGATATTGTCTCTAACTCTTTCGGCCCTCCGGACTTTTTCGGCGAAGACTTCAAATTGAGCTTGAGATTTTACTCTATTAGCTACAGATTTGATATGAGTCAGATTACATGAATAACCAAAATCAGATTGAGCAGTATAAGTATCGGAGGATACCTGCAATTTCTTCCAAGGCCTTATTCTTGTCAGACTCAAGCTTGGCATTGTCAGTTTCAGCCTTCTTCAATTGAGCCTTGAGGGAGTCGATCTCAGATGCATTGGCTGTAGCATGAAGACTTGGAGTTATCGAAATCAAATAGAATATACAAGAGCCAGATAGGTTAAGTTCTCTTACCTCTGATTGAACCACGGAGTTCTAGGTTCATATCTCGAAGCTTATTAATTTCCCCCCTCAAGACGACCTCTCGAGCTGCTGCTTCTTCTCTGGCATTTTTAAGATCTTGATGAATATTTTCTAGAGAGTTGACGTGGGGCACCAGCTTCTCGAGGGTGTCTGACTTAGCCATTGAGCGACAGTGTATTCTCTGCATTATGAAGATTGAATCAGTTAGCTGCATAAGGTTATATGGACAAAGATATGAGAAGATTATACATACATTCATCAGTCGGGTTGCTTCATTGAGACTGGCAATGAGCATGTCGCGTTCTTCAGCTTCTTTTTCCTTGTTCAATACGATGCCCTGCCTTTTGCCTTCAGCATCCCGCCACTCGATCTTTATGGGAGGAACTGAGTCTTCTGAAGACTTCAGTCGGACAATCTCCTCCTCTTCGGTCGTTTGCTCTAAGGATGACAAATGAGATGGATACTGGAGATATATTCAAGACAAGAGTCTGAAGACTATTTGAAGCTTACATGTAGATGTAGGTTCTTTGTAGTTGTTGACAATGTGGATATATATAACAATATACATGTAGGTTGAATATTTCTTAAGTAAGTGAATTTTAGAAGTTCTTCGTAGTTGTCGACAATGTGGATATATGTAACAATATACATGTAGGTTGCATATTTATTAAGTAGGTGAAATTTAGAAGTTCTTCGTAGTTGCCGACAATGTGGATATATATAACGATATATATGTAGGTTGCATATTTCTTAAGTAGGTGAAAATTAGATGTTCCTCGTAGTTGCCGACAATGTCAATATATATAACGATATAAATGTAGGTTGCATATTTTTTCTTACATAGGTGACATTTAGAAGTTCTTCGTATTTGTCGACAATGTGGATAATAATAACATTTTCTGTACTATTTAATGTTACAAACAGATGACAGATCGCGATGATGAATAGTTTCTCTTGGCTGCCACGCACCGCACCTGTCGAACAATGGGAGTTCGACAGGCCCCCCACCGCCCCTGTCGACCAACGGGCCTTCAACAGGCCCTTTTATAAGGCGCTCCCCGGTTCCAAATCATCCCGAATCCAACCGAACCGAGACCACTTTGCCTCGCCGCCTCGCCTCGCTCGCCGCATGCCGCAGCCCGCCGTCGCGCCCAGCGCCGGTGCCGTTGCCATTGCCATTGCTGCCGTTGCGTGTCGTCATCGTTGAGGTAGCAACACTACAAGGGAAGGGAAGATTAAGGTGTAAATATGTAATCCCTAAGTTAAGTTGTGAATTTTTAATTCGTAAGTATGAGGCTTGTTATTTCGATGCTATTATTTGTGAATCGTTAGTCATTGTTGAATGTTAGTACGTATAATGTGTGAACCATTTGTCATTGTTTAATGTTAGCATATATAGTTATTTAGTTGTATGTTGCAAATAATTTGAAGTTAGTATATGTTTGCTGAGGTGATAAGCAATTTTGTAATGTTGAAATAGTTATCATCGGGGAGAAATGAATGTTGAGCATTAGTACAAATCGAAAGGAAGTTATATTTAAGTAGTCTAATTTAGTGCAGAGTTATGTCATTCGGCCGGAGGGAATAACTACGCGGTTGGGAAGGAGAAGTCCGCAACTGTGTAGGAAAGAGCAACGACAGCGAAGGTATAAATTTGTAATCCCTTAGGACGCCGGCAATTTTTTTTGTTAATCATTGTTGGTTGTTAGTACAAGTATTATACGTTTATTATTAGTTAAAATCGACGGAGGTATGATACGTTTATTATTAGTTAAAATTGAATGGAGGTATTATACGTTTATTATTAGTTAAAATCGAATGGAACTTATATTTAAGTAATGAAATATAGTTTGAATACGTTAGAGCAATAATGTAAGCATAGAGCATACGACACTTTACTGGGTAGTAACGTATTAATAGCAATTGGCATGCTATTTCAGGATGTCAGGTGATGTGCCCGTTCGGGTGTATTATGGCGACGCTCCAATACAACTTTGTGATAACGGGGTAGATTTGACCGTATATGCATTCGTTGATACTACCCTAAATACACCAGACCAGTTGGTTTTGAACGACGTGCTAGGGTGGCTGCATAATATGTTCGGGATAGATCCTTTGATGGAGAAATTCATCATAAAAGCCATGTGGCCAGTAAGGAGTGAATACGGATGACAGTGGAGAGTAGTAGAGCTTGCATCTACTGGGAGTTGGAGAAAATTTGTGGCTAAAGTAAGAGAGAAAGGTTATAGCCTGGCAATATTGGTGGAAAAGAAAATAGATGTTGTTGGAACCGGCGAGACCAGCCGCACGGAGGTGGAACAAACTCATATGATGGAAGAGATTAATATTTGCAGGAGTGGGCAAGAGGAAGCAGTAGAGGAGCTACTGCAGATTTAGTTGTGCCCGGTGGCAATTGTCTGCCTAACGGATTTGATGACGACGAGCTGGACTCACTTTTAGCTGTTGATGCAGCGGAGGAGAACGATGTGGTAGTGGAAGAGATGGAACTGGAGAACGAGGAATATATTTCGTTCGTGGTGGAAGGGCAAGATACAACACAGTGGGATGAGGAAACCAACGTACCTGAAGATTGGACGACCATATCGATGAGCCGTCTGGGGGTTAACGATGCTTTAGATGCTCACGGGCGATATGATTGTAGGAAGGTGCAAGTTGGACAGATGTTTGACGACAAAGGGCACCTACAAGACGCGGTGAAGAGATGGGTTTTTCTGCAGAGGCGAGAGTTTAGGGTGAAGGTTTCAAATAGAATGACGTATGACGTGAAGTGCACAAAACCTGGATGCCCTTGGAGAGTGCATGGTTACAAGTCACAACATGACAACTTATGGATAGTTTCAAGGGTTGAGGAGCATACCTGTTTGTTGGACAATACCCCTTTGGTACACAGGAACATGACGGCTGCATTCGTGGCACAAATGGTGTACTCAAAGGTTGTTAAAAAAACCTCTTTGTCGTCGTTCATAATAATGCATAACGTGGAGAAAGAGTACGGGTATGAGATATTGTACGACAAGGCTTGGAGGGGTAAGCAGAAAGCACTAGAGATAAGATTTGGAAGTTACGAAGATTCATACCACAACCTTCCCCCACTTTTGGAGGTGCTGCAGGCTAGAAACCCGGGCACATATATGGCTATTCTTGATGAGGTTAATGAAAATGGGAAAAACGTACTTCGTCGTGCATTTTGGGCATTTGGGTGCATGATAGAGGCCTTCCGAAATTGCATTCCGTTGTTATGTGTTGATGGTACTTTCATGACAGGCAAGTATAAGAGAACTATTTTAACCGCAATCGGAGTCGACGCTGATAGCCATGTCATCCCTGTTGCCTTCGCTTTTGTTGAAAGCGAGAACACATCGAGCTGGCTATGGTTCCTGCGTCACATTAAAAGGTGTGTTTTTCAAAACAGACCAAATGTGTGTGTTCTGCATGACCGACATGCCGACATTCTATCAGCGGTGCAGAAGCCAGTACTGGGCGGACGAGGAGGGGAATGAGGACCCCAACCAGTATTTAAATGAGGAGAGAAATGAGGAGAGGAATGAGGAACAGAACGAGGAGCAGAACGAAGATGAGCAACAGGCCAGCCAACCAAGTGTTGGTACGAAGAGGGCACGCGGACAATGAGGTGTCGCGAGAAAGGTGGAGGGGGGACACATCATAATCAAAGTGAACCCAGACAGCGAACCAGTTGCCCCCGCCGATGCAACTAGGAAGTTCGTGTCACACAGCCGTTGGGTCATGAGGGATCACGTGCCGATCAGCATACAAAACTGACGCTAAACAAGGTCACGGGGGGACGTGGAACAAACATATGTCTCAAATACAGAGAAAGACATGCTGTGGACCAGCATGCTTGAGACCTTCACAATCCCTGAGACAGATCAGGAAAAAGTGAAGGATTGGACAAAAAAAAGATGGCCCAGCAATTCCAGGGCTACAAGAAAGATTTGTACAACAAATATATCTTGAAGGATCTGACACCGAACTTTGACACATTCCCCAAACTGAAGGATCATTGGGATGTATTTGTGGCCTACAAGACAGGAGAGCAAGGGCAAGCCAAAATAGCGAAGAACAAAGCCAATGCCTCCAAGAAGAAATACTTTCACTAGCTAGGGTCAGGCGGCTACAAGAAGGCAGTGCCCAAGTGACAGATAATGGAGGATGCTCTAGCCAGAAGAGGAATCATTCCGGCCATAGTTGATTGGCCTAAACGATCAAAACATTGGTACTACGCTCATGGGGGACACTGAATCCCGATGATGACTCCCTGATCTTTGGCAATGACATACGCCAAGCAACTCACCGTCTCGTGGATGTCCTAGAGGCGTCTTCTAAGGGAAGATTCCAGCTAGACAGAGAAGGTCGAGCTTACGCTAGCACTGAAAAATCCGAAGCACCCAGGACGAACGCGCGGAAAAGGCATGGTTCCATGGAAGTATAGGTTTAAAGAGGAAATCCAGATGTACCGGAGTCGCATGAGGAGCAAGAGAGACACAGATGCGAAATTGGCAGATCTTGAATTGAAGGTCGTGACCCAAGACGCACAGATGCAAGAGGATGTGGCAAGACAGGTGGACCAATGCTTAAGTAAACAGCGGAGCCAGCAGACCCAGCCATCCGTTCCTCCCGTCATGGTGAGCCCTTCAGGCAATCGAAGCAGCTGCGCTTCTATATGCCAAGTAGGGGAACAAAGCACTGACGTTGTAGCAGGGCTAGCTATCGATGAACCACCCTGCCACATGGATGAGATCATGGGGCGGACATCGTGTGAGCTGCATATTCCCTTCAAGAACATATCAATCAAGGTATGCTCGTAATTTTATGATATATGGCTTATATATTGTGAAAGTTTGTGCAAATGTTAATTACTTAACCTTGATTCTCGTGAAGGTGGCAAAGGACATGGCCATACAAGTGCAGCAAGACGGGACATACCATTGTAGGCCAATTCCACCTCGGTACTCAAAGGTCGAAGTTGAGCTGGTGGTCCTAGGCTTTGAGGATCTCGAGCTGGACATCTCCGGAGGAGACGGGGAAACGAATCTAGGAGAGACAACCCACGCCATTATACTATGGTGCAAGCGCTACATCGTACCACCACAGCCTCGGTCTTCGCCGCAACCGCGGTCTCCTTCGCCTGCATAGTCTTCTCTGCAACCGCGGTCTCCTCTGCCTGCACCGTCTCCTCCGCAACCGTGGTCTCCGCCGCCTGTACAGTCTCCTCTGTCTTCAATGCTGCAACCAATTGCAAGTACCAGGCGGTCTTGCCCACCTCGCCTAGTGTCGTCAAAGTCCACACAACAAACGAAGAAGCGAAGACTTGACGAGCCAAAACTAGCCGCTCTCAAGAAAAGAACGTATGATAGGACAGACGAGGAGATTGACGAGATCGTGAGAAAACAAGTGAAGGAGCACTTCAAGCCACGGGTTCCAGAGAAGAAGATTCCAATAGACCCGATGACTAAGGCTTTCTTTCAGAAGATGAGCGAACCCACAAAAAAGAACTTACTATCAGACTACGACCGCTCAGTTCAAAAGTGCTTTGGGAAGAGAAAAACAAAGGCAAAGGCTATCCCCTAGCTCAGAACGCAGAAGAAACAAATGGTTGATCTGATGCCATTGGACCACGACATCACTTTGCAACAATTTATGGCCGATACAAATCTGAGCAAGGAGCAACTGCTGGGGAAGGCCCCTATAGAGAGTGCAAAACTAAAATACCAGAATGTACTCGGCGAACCACTCGTCAAGCCAGAGTTGGTCTCCAAGCTCTCTACACAGATGTACTGATTCCATTAATGGTACATGGATCAATCAACTAAGGGTAGGATGATGTTCGCAGCAAGGGTTAGAAATGAACATTTCTTCCGTGGGACATACGATATGTGGATCCGCTGGGACAATTGCCACGACATATACCATCAAGACGCCCTTGACGTCTCTCTTATGAGTTGCTGGATTCTGTAAGTGTCGTTTAATTTTATTTCGTTCATTAGCCCGTCGTATGTGACATCGAAGATTTAACGTCTTTTTTTCACCGTAGAATGGAGATTCAAAGATGCCGTAAAAAAGGATACTTCAAGTGCGGTTTCATGTACCCATACATAATCAACAAAAAGACCTTAGAACGCTGGCTAGGGGAAACCGAGGATACCATTTACAAATTCCTGGTGCAGCAACATTTCAAGTAGTACATACTATTGCTATACAACATAAAGTGAGTTTCTTTCTACTGTTGTAGCAACTTCTCGTTTTTATAAACTGATATGTATATCATATTTCACGAAATCTACAGATTCTACTTGGTCCTCTTTGTCATAGAGATTACCAGAGGCTAGATTATTGTCATGGACTCTATGCGCAAAGATAGGGATGTTTTCGACGATATCATTCACATGATTAACAGGTAATGTGATCCGCTAGTACTCTCGTTATGATTGTTGCTATCGCTACTATGTGGATCAAAACGTCATTAATTCGTTTGCAACTGCAAGGCGTGGGCAAAATTCCGTGCAAACGTCCACGGGGAATTCAAGGAAGAATTGTCGGTGAGGATGAACTTTCTGGTACGTACATGGTCCAAAATTATAAATCTCATTTATTGTATAATAGAAATATTTCATAAGTTTGTTTCTCCTTTAGTGTTTACGACAAGAACAGGGGATCAACTTGTGTGGCTACTATGTTTGTGAATTTATTTATCGCATCACACGCCATTAACACTGAAAAGGATATCGAAGTATGTAAACACCTGCACATACATTATTTACACTCTTATCATTGATTTAATATATTCATATCTCATTTTTTGAAACCGATAGATTTTGTGGATGAAGGACCAACTCCCCTAGGCAGATTGCATCTAGGCTGTTCAAGAACAACTCATGGGATTTATTATCGATGAGATTGCTAATCCGGCGGGAGAATTCCACGACGATGGAAGACCTATTCCTCGAGATGAATTGTCCAAATTTATAATATATAATGGAACATTAGAAATTAACAACGATTGTACATGTATAGAAGTAAATTCCCATTATATATAAGTAATATATACAAGCAATTATATATATATGATGCTATATACAAATATATATTACTCCTATGTGTATGTATTTACTTTTTTATATATATATACACACACACACACACACATATATAAAGACATGTATATATATGCACTTTTATATGTATGTGTATGTATTTGTGTATATATATATACATGAATATATATATATATATGAATATATATATAAACATGCAGCACGCAAACATAAAGTATTTAAAAAATAGAAAAAACATCTTTCCTACCAGTTGGTAACTCCAACCGATACTAAAGATGGTAACACCAGCCACGTGACGCTACCATCTTTAACACTAACCGGTAGTAAAGATGGCTTTTTAGTCTCGGTTATTTCAACCGGGACTAAAAATGCACATTTTTAGTTCCGGATTGTTAGTCCCGGTTACATGCCCGGGACTAAAAGGGGTTGTCAACCAGAACTAAAGATGGTCCCTAGCAGTGTTTTCTTTTTTGGTTTCAAAAGTTCCGGTTTCATATAGTTAGTAGTGAAAAATTAAGCTTGAGCAGAGCTCAATGGCAAAAAAAAAAAGGATTTTCACTTCGCTATTACTTCCTCCATCAAAAATGTTAAGCTTATTTTATTTTCTTCTTCTAAATGAGATGATCATAAGCATATTTTATTTTCTATTTCTTCTAAATGAGATGATTATATTTGTAGTTTCTATACGTCTAAGATTTATATGAAGAGATTATCTTTTGTTTTATAGTGCTAGATTAAATTGTTGACCGAAACCCGAAGAGTCATCTTAATACTCGTTGGTTGCATGGATACGTATAATCCTTGGTCTATACTACATGAAGGATAAATTAATCTTTTCTTAATATTGATAACAAAAGAAATACGCCTGTCTTTTGGATGAAGGGAGTATTATGTAATGACACGAGGACATTTTTTTTAATTTAATCTAAATACAGATTCTGCCAACGGCATGAGTAAAGAAATTCACATGTTTGTCTATGGCAAAGATCGCCATGATCGAGCTCAATGTGGACAAAACCCAATGCAAATTCTGCAATGCATGCATGCCAAGCAGGTGTAGGAGAGTGTCGGCTTGTTCTTGACTCTTGACAAATGGGTATCTGTTGATATCAGCTGTTTGAAGGTCACTTTCAGAACGTACCATGCGACACGCCTGGAGACAATAGTAGGTACGCGATCAATTTTGTATCTTTTTCCTAACAAGTGCGTGTATATCTTTTGGTTCCAATAATTAGTATTATTTCTTTAATTGCACACATTATAGTACGGCTAAATCACGCACCCTGAGTCCGATACAGAATTTGGCCTGATAACGTAACCGGTTCGACTCGAACTGCCCCTTCTTCTCTGCTTCGGTTTCCTCTTTCTTCGCCAAGTAGATTGCAAAAATCTAGTGTTAACACATGCCCCCCAATTCCACTTCATTATATAATATGGCGGAATTAGCTCCGAAAGACCACATCAATCTCATCGCAAGGGTTTGCCCAAAAATCCAAGCAGATCTAGATTCACGGCTATCCGCCGCCAATTTCCACACGCAGCTCCTCATAGCCGTCTACGCTTTTCAACTCCGGTGGTTCCTCGGCGTCTTCTCGACGGCAACTCCCCCAACAGCAACCTCCTCAACAGCATCCATGGCGACTTTACCGTTCTACATCTCCGAGATCCCTGAGGTAAACCAATCCTTTCTCAATTTCGCATTTCATTTTCCCGGCGAGACTTTTCAAAACTAGGGTTCTGCTCTTGCCCCTCGTGCCTCATTTTTCTATCACTTTTTATACGTCGCAGGTCTTCAAAAACCAAATTCTGATTCCCACAAACGACAAGTCGCACCGATTTCTCCTGGGTCTCATGGGCAACCCTAATCCCTCTTGGCTGATATATGCGAAATCAAACAGAGTTCCCTTCAAGCAAGCAAGACCCAGCGTCCCCTCGTGGAAACACACCTTCAGATCTTGGCCATCAAAGCTCAATAGATATAGGACCTGGTACAAAAGAATTGTTGCAGCCAAACAAGTCCACTGGGATGAGATTGGAATCGGCCAATGCCTTGCTCTGTCCTTAGCCGACACCAAAAAGAATGAACCCCTCATGTCGGCCGCCACTTATTTTTGGTCCAGTACCTTGAATGCGTTCCTATTCCGGCAAGGTCCGATGACCCCTACATTGATAGACATCAAGATGCTGACAAGCCTGGACGTCCTCTCCAAAATCAACCCCTTCAACCTCCTTATCAACAGCAGCCACAAATTGAAGACCAAAAAGATTGGGGGCTGGTCTGGATATATTTCTGAACACATGGAGCAAGGGTCGGTCTCAGATAGGGAACATGTAGCTTTTCTGACCTTATGGCTAGAGAGATATATCTTCTGCGGATCAACCTGTGGCCCCACTCTGAATTGCCAACATCTAGCTCAAGCCTTGGTTGAGAAGAAAAAATTTCCACTTGGCCGATATCTCCTTGGGGCTGTCTATCGACTACTTCACTCTGCCACCCAAGATCTGATGTTAAATCGGACAGTAGCTCATGGGGGTCCATGGTGGTTTGTTCAATTGTGGTTAACTATTTACACCAACACCATGGTCGATCGGCCTCCACTATCAGACTCAATCTTCCCATCGGACTACAGCGACAACGAAGATCCCTCATCTAGAAGGTGTATGTCCTTTGGAGAAGCAGCCTTAGTTTATCCTAGAATTGACCAATCGGCCGAAGAGATGTCTTCATGGTTTGTCCGATTCTACACCGGCCCACCATCAGCCAAGATGGATATGTTTGTCTACCCCACAAACCCTGACTTCGAGCTCCCTTCAGATCTGAACTTGGATCTGCTAAATGATGATATCATCTCAAGGGAAATCTTCATGATCGGCGTGTCCCCATGCCTGCTCCCAGTGGGCATATTCCAAGGCAGAAGCACCAGCCTATCATATGAATTCTACAATCCAATGGTAGCTGCCAGACAATGTGGGCTTGGACAACTCCCTGTCAGTTTATACTTCCATCGGTTGTTAGAAAGCAGGGGTACGGTCTCATCAGCGTTGATTATGAGCAAAGTCCTAGAGACCAGAATCCCAACCTTGGGCACCTGCGACCGATTGTGCTTAAATGCCTTCATTCATTTTAGCTTCCAAACGTGGTGGCATGAGTGGGCCACTCATATCTTCCATCAATCGGCCAGATTCTACTTAACAGAACTCATCGATAATATTAGCCCTCAAGTCCCTGACGCCCCAACTCCAACTGTTAGCCATAGCGGGCAAAGGATAACTTATGCTCTAGTCCTGGCTCCATCAGGAAAAGCTGTCATGGAATCAACCATTGGTCTTACTGCTCCAAAAGTATCATCACTGCTCCAAGGGCCGATAATCAAAGAAACCACCAAGAGGAAAGCACCGGCCAAGGATAGAGCTCGAAAACCCGGCAAAAAGCCCAAGACCGATGATCTGGCCGATCTCATCATGTTGGACTCCTCCGTAGAGGAATTCCTAGACGACCAAGTGATGGAGGAGGAAGTCGATATGGCAGCTGCTGACATACCTGAAGATCAAAATCCATCGGCCACCACTACTGAACCGCCATCGGCCAAACCAACCGAAGAGCCATCGGTCGATAAGCTGACTGAAGATCCATCGGCCACAACTACTGCAGAACCACCGGCCGATGATCAATCTGACGCCGCCCAACCCAGGAGAACTAGACACGCAGTCCGCAAGGTTAGTGTAATCTTCCTCATCCATTTCTTCAATTCCATTCCATTGGTCTATTATAACTAGATTTTTGCATATTGTTGCGTCATCCCTAATTACGGAGAAAATACCAAGAACGAAGAAAGCTACCCTGAAGAAACGCGAGCAGGTCAAGGCCCGATTGAGAACTCCATCTCCTTCTCCACTACCTTCTCCAGTTGCCTCGGTAAGCACTGATCTACTTGCCTCATCTTTCTTGCCAATAACGTATACCTGATCATCGCATTTTTGCCTTTCTCTTTAGCCACAAGCCCCATCGCCTGTACCATATCGGCCAACCTCTTCACCTACCGCTCCAGAATAACAAAAAGAGGCCGATGTAACCACTGCCGATGTTTCACCACAGGTAAACTAGACAACTTTGAATCACTTGCCGATCTTGCTTTGACTGAGTTAACCATATCTTGTTCTGATGATCGCAGGCCTTAGCCGATATGTTTGCGTTTGACATCGGCCTTTACCACTGCAGACTTTATCTTCCATTCTTTCCTGGTTTTAGTAGGCCGATGAGCGATCACTGCCTGCTGCTCCTGGATCTTTTCCTTCTGTCTTAACCTCTGGACATGTCGCTTCTTGGTTTTGCTAAATAAATCATCTGGGCACCACTGAGGGTTTTGGACCTGCTCATCATCTTCTGTCTGACAATCATGGTGCATCAGCCCCAGCCTCTCGTGTACGGGTTTCTTCTGTTTGATCGGCCAATGCGTCTGTCTGCTTGAACTGCCCTGGTAAGATTCCTCCACGTCGTTGCATGCAGGACATTCTTGCATCGTCGGCAACCTCATCCCTTCGTTCCAGAAAAATCGGAAAAACTCGCACTCCCAATGAGGATCATAGAATTTATCTTGGTTAAAATAGTCTTTTGCTTGCTCTTCACGCCTCCGCTGGTATTTCTTAATGAGGCTTTCTGAGGTTTGATAGGGTCGCTTCTTGGTCCGATAGGCTTCGCCTTCGGCCCTGTCAGCCCACACCATGTTAACTGGGAACGGGTGTCCTTTGATCTTCATCGGCCTTTTGGCTTCATCAAACTTGATCCTGCCCTGTTCGATGGCCGACTGTATTTGTTGTCGAAAGATTTTGCATTCATTCGTATGATGAGAGTACGTGTTGTGGCACTTGCAATATCTTCTTTTCTTTATTTCTTCAGCCGATGGCAACACATGACCGACTGGCAACTGTATCTGCTTCTCTTGCAGTAGTAGGCCAAATATCTTGTCAGCTTTGTTGATGTCGAAGTCGAATTTCCCATCTTTATTGCCCTTCTTGATCCATTGACATGTCATTGGCTTCTTCATCCGGGCCCATTCAGCCAAATCAACTTCAGCATCGACATCATCATCTTCATCGGATGCGTATTGATAAACGCTGTTGATCTTCTTTGTGAACTTTCTTGCTTCCTGAAACCTTTGCTCGTGGGCCGATACTGTTTGTGCTAGCTGAGCTAGACTTTCAAAATCTTGCGACGAGAACCTTTCTCATATCGGCCCAAGTAGCCCTTGGAATGCCAAATCGGCCAGCTGGGAATCGGTCAAGCTGAGACTATAGCACCTATTTCTAATATCCCTAAACCGTTGAATGTAATCCGGGACCGATTCGTTGACTCTCTGCCTGATGGCGGTAAGATCAGACAGGTTCATTTCTTGTACACCATTGAAGAAATATCGATGAAATTGTTTTTCCAGGTCTATCCATCCTCTGATAGAATTGCAGGGCAGAGAGGAAAACCAAGTGAATGCTGATCCTGACAGAGATAAAGGGAAAAATCTCACCCTCAACGCCTCCACATCCGATGCCTCACCACATTGAGCTAAAAACTGGCTGATATGTTCATATGTGGAAACATTATCTTGCCCTGAAAATTTGGAGAAGTCAGGAATCTTGTATCGGCTCGGCAATGGCACTCTGTCGAACTCCTCTGAATATGGGTGCCGATACACTGTCGCACTCTCTTTGGGCTTTAAACCGAATTGATCACGCATCACTTCGGCGATCATATCGGCCCAGTGCCCTTGAGTGATTCCTGCAAACTGATGCGGAAGTTCTTGGTGATAAAGCTGTTGAAAACCTTTCGGTCGATATTGCTTAGGGGAGTATGGTTGAAAGTGATGATTCAGATTTGGCGCGTCATACTGCCCCGTGGAGTACTGCTGATAGCCTTGCGGTGCGTTGTAGGCAGCTACCTGTGGAGGATTGCTTGGTAAGGGGAATTGGGCTTGCCCAGTCGATGTTGGATTAGCAGAGGCTTGTTGTATTGGCTTAATCATCGGTTGCTGCAAGGCTGCTGGAGCTTGTCTCCCCCTCATCCACTGCGCCAATTGGTCTTCTGTGATGTGCTGGGGGCTTCCTCCCACCTGTTTCGTCAAAACCAACGGCATGGTCGTCACTGGCTGGGCCGACGTAGGTGGGATCAGCGTTGTTGGCTGTGGAGCCGTACTCAGATCAGTCCTCAAGGTCCGATACAGAGGGAATTTGTTATCAGGCAGGAAGACCGACCCTTGAGGCTTGTGCTGGTGAATGGAACCGTCTAGTATCGACTTAACTGTATTGGTCAATGTGTTCACCAGGACTCCGGATTGGTTGATTAGCGCTGAGTGAACCGCGGAGTCGATGCGGTCCTGTAGCGTCGGTGCAGCGTAGCGAGTATCGTCTTCAGTTTTGACAGCTTGATCTTGGGCTGCCGCTGACGTGCTAGCTCCGTCCCCAGGGTTTGGTATTATCACCTTGGATTTCTAAATGATGGTGCCTTGCCGAGTCCTGGAGTATGTCTGCAAGTACATGTTCTGGAACTGCTCGACCAACTTTGCCATCGCAGCCCTCTGCTCCTTGTTGAGTTGATCAACGGTCACTGAGACAATATTTTCTTCTGAAATATTGCTCTGCTTGGACATCTTGAAGCAAACTTGTTGACGGTGTAAAGCTTGTGTTCTTCTTAGTCCCACTGGGCGTGCCAAAAGCGTGTTGGCGCAGAATTTCGACTCGCTCTAGCGTCAAAGCGGGTCCCGCGTTACCACGGCGGCCTGGAAGATCTGCTTAACTCCAGTGCAGGTCCAATGGCTTGCCTAGGTGCGCGTAGGGTGTGCCAGTTGATTTGATCTGCAATCAACAAGAATAAACAAGTAAACCATGTTAGCAAATGATGGCCGATTGGCCGATAGGTCGATGTCGCATCGTGAGGGCCCAGCCGATAGGTTAAGGCTGTATCGGCTTACTTGAAGTTATAATGAAATAAAATTAATATGTAAATCTATTCCCATCGGCCTTCGTCGATGTGCTTGTGTCAATCTGATGACATCGGCCGTTGAGAGATGCGGGAAGTAAATGCACTAGCTAATACTCTAGTGTAAATTTGTACAAAGCGATCGACTGATATAAATGTACTGATCACAGAAAAGTCCTGAGAACAATTTATGACAAACACATTTATATCTGTCGATCTGATCATACAAGTGGCAAATACATACGAAAACATAAAGTAATCACATGTATTAGGTGAGACCGACTGCAACCCTTGCACTATCCTTAATTACGATCGAAGACAGGCTTTGCGTTAGATCTCAAAACACGACTAGGGTTGATAGCAACACAAAGTGTGAATCAAGAATTAACGCAAAGAGAATCAAGTCATCGATCGCTTTTGGGGATGGTAAATGCTTTAAAGGATCTAGATAAGCAGACTAATTCGACCATCGTCGGCAACAAACCCTAAAACGGATTTACCGCTGGCGAGATAGAATTAGAACGCCAAATCAAGATCATCCAAAACATGATAAACAACGGTCACGTCGCCAGGGCTTAACGTGCCTAGAACGACACGCTAGCCCCGACGACGTAGATCGTCGGGTACGAGTTCTTACCTCTGCTCTGGGGAAGCAAGAACTCGCCGTGAATCAACCTCTTGCGAGGGTGGCGATACGCCAAAAGTAGATTGAACTGTAGTATTTTTTATTGTCGAATTGAGAGAGAGTTTCTAAGTACAAACTACCGGGATATTTATGCCCGTGATTTACAACACTGTCCATATAGGACACGATTTTATCTATAACTAACAGACAAGTCCTCATGGCGGACTCTTGCCATAGATTAGATCGAAACTAAATTAGATTCCTAATCTAAGAGATACAATTGCCTAAAATTGAGCCTTATCTCTATTTGGCAATCTCCTTTGAAGCTTGACTCAGGCCCAAACCGAGCCCGCTCTGTCTCCATCGGCTTCCTGCTTCTATCAGCCGATGGCCGTATTAAACCCACATCGGCCGATACAGTCCCTCTGCTGGCCCTCCACTTGGTCCGATCTGCTACTGAGTCCGATACAGAATTTGGCCTGATAACGTAACCGGTCCGACTCGAACTGCCCCTTCTTCTCTGCTTCGGTTTCCTCTTTCTTCTCCGAGTAGATTGCGAAAATCTGGTGTTAACACCTTTTTAATAGAGCGGTTTTCCTAATGACCGAAAGGAATGAAAATATACAATACAAAGGCAAAGTACACTTAAAAAATTTGTTGTTGATAATATTTTGAAAAATCTATCGAAGTCGGTAGTTTTGCAATTTCATATTTTAAGTAAGAGTTGATGTTGTAACTTATTTGTGGTATTAATATACGAAATTGATGTTGCCCTATCGTAGTCTCGGTCGCAGAAACATTATATACACTGAAACAAGAAGTTGTAGTACAATTTAAACATGATACATCTGGTTCCATTGCGGTTACATAGATAAGATTAGATTCGAACTAGAAGGAAGGTAGTGCAAGAGTTGAACACGACGACGATATAGTAATGGGACAACGAAACATGACATTACATATTTGACTAAGGTAAGTTGTCCCATAGTAGCTAACCCCTATGTGAGGATCCCTCTCCCCTCTTAAACTGCGCTTTAGTAAACCTGTATTGCTTTGGCAATTCAAGCTGCACCACACGGGAAGTTGGATCAGCGAGAACCTTTTCGGTGTCTATCCATTGTTTGTATTGACATCTTCTTGACGGTTCCTGGGAGAAATGAATAGACGTGAAGCAAACAAAGTTACTGAATGTTGTGGTGATAAAATAAGGATTCATGATAATGAAAATATTTTCACCATGAAATCGTCGTCTAGAATATTTGGGCAAACAAAGAATCTCTGACCCAAAGTACTTGGCTTGATGGAACGGAGAACCTGACAATGATCACTGCATCTGCATTTTGGACGGGCTTCCCATGGAGGGAGTGCCATCGTTAGAACCCGCCAGTCGCACTGTTGTTCACGACGTTGTCATTCATAAGCTGCTTTGAACTTCAAGTATTGCTCAGTACTTTCTAATGCGAAATACCAGCGTCCTTCTTGTAAACAAGTGGTTAGGTCGAGAACGGGATTTTCTGTATCGACCCACTCGATGTATCCACAAGACATAGCGCGGGCCTGACAAATAGATTTGGAAGAAAAATAAACAATCGCTCATGCAAACTGAATAAGCATATACAGAGAATGAAATACCTCACGGTCATAGTTAGGGCACCTAAAAACATGCCTTCCTTGAATGTCTGGATTCCTCGAAGCCATTAGTTGGCATCGGTCACCGCAAAGGCAGAGAGGCCGCTGGCACCAAGGTGGGAATAGGTATACACAAGGATCGCTACGCCAGTTGGGATCCTCAACGCCCCGGCGTCTAGCCATTGCCGAAAGCTGGTGCGATGAAGGGTTGTGGTGACGCTTGTTGCCTACACAGATGAAAAAATTTTGTGCTGCATCGCTCGTTATGGGGACTTATGTAGGCACCAAAATCGCAGTGATAACCTTTACATGTCTACATCATGGGGCACGATGGGTCAGCCTGATTACCGCCGAAAGTAAGAGTGGACGTATGCGGAATAAGGCCGTTCGCCCTTTTAGAGGGCGGGATGGAGCCGAAAGTAAGATTGGACGTATGCCGATGTGACATGTAAGGGCGTGAGAAGCCATTTCGCTGTCGTATCGCACGCGAATAAAGGAGGTTGCATCGGTGCAACCAAAAGTACTCGTGCATGCGCCGAAAGGGATCGTGCTTTTGTAAAAAGTAACAGCGAAGCGTACGAATGCGAAGTCGATCTCGCATTGTATTCTCGGTGTGTCCAATTTTCCGACAACGAAATGACATAGGCGCCGAAAGTAGTTTGTAACCACGCGCGAGCACTATTATGTCGATAGTGACTTTTTTCTAAATATTGTAGAAAAAAATTTAAAAGAAGTCATACTTTAGCACAAGTAGAAAAGACATCGAAAGACAGCTTATCAAATAAGTGTGTGTCATGACGTAGTTTATACATATAATATGACATAAGTAGTACATGCACAAAAAAATAATTCAGCACCTAAATAACATTACAAGTCAAGCACGACCCCCTCTCGCACGCTTGCTCGGCCCTCCCTTCTTGCGTTGTCTGATTTGCCCTGTCGGATAAGTCAAATTATCTGGTGGGTGCCTATGTCGTGCCGGCTGCTGTGGAGTGGCATCCTTTGGCTGCACAGACTCCCTCTGCTGTGTAGGCTGCGTGACCGGAGGAGCACCGTACTAGTAGTCTAGGCCAGCTTACGCATCGGGTGCATCCGTCGTGAAGAAATCATCCACAAACTGTGTTCGAGGAGAGACAGCAGGAACTGCAGAATGCCCCTGGGAAAACCCGTAGTCGTCACCTGTTGCAAAATAGAGGGAATGCCACATTATAATAGTTAGTAACTATGCATAAAAATTTAGAGAACGATGATGGTAACTACGTTGTAAACAATACTTACGTGTGGGCTGTGTGTACCCTGACTCCGGTGCGCGCGGAGTAACGTAAAGTCCCCAACCCGGTGTGGGCGCCAGGTTGTCCCCTATCGGCAGGTAAGGAAAGTTTGCCTCCGCATAAGCTCCTGGGGTATCGTACACCTGCTGTGGCTGTGGACATTGCGTAGGTTACGATATGGTATAAAACGGAGGTTGAGTATGATATGAACTGGATGTTAAGCAAGGTTAACGTGCTATACCTGTGGCGGTGGTGGTGCCGTACTCGATGTCGGAATCCCAAAGTCAGACGACCTCCCTAGGCGGACAGGGGGAGGAGTCTCCTGAAGCGAACGCCGAGCGTGAGAAGGACCGGCGTCATCGTAGGCGCGACGTGACATAGAGGAACGAAACTGGTCCACACTAGAGCGTCGTGGTAGTGGTGGCGATCCTGCCCACCTGGAAGGCTGCGTCACATCAGTCGCGCTCCGATAGGAGACACGACGAAGTCGCGCCGCAGCACGCGAACGGAAACTGCGAAGGACGGTCGCCACGTCGTTCTGCCTGACGAGCTGAGGCCTCGTTTCTAGTCTCTGTAGCAACGTGTTCGACTCAACGTGAACCTGTTCAACAAACTCAGCCTATTGAACGATAAGGGAAGGGCGTTAGAGCAACCGAACGTGTTCCACATTTAATGATAATCAACCAAAGCAACGACATACCATTGAGTTGTATGCAGCTCGAGGTTGTGGGGCAAACGTGTCCATGATCGTCGGCTGGTGGGGGAGAGATGTATCCCCTTGTGGCGGGAAACACCTCCAACGTGTAACACTACGGTACCAACGAAGGTACTGTCCGTACGAAGCTCC
Source organism: Oryza officinalis (assembly GCA_008326285.1). NCBI lineage: Eukaryota > Viridiplantae > Streptophyta > Magnoliopsida > Poales > Poaceae > Oryza > Oryza officinalis. The sequence goes on from BDMV01000008.1 coordinate 26,766,034, forward strand.
GTCGTCTGGAGGTGTTTGGAGAACCAAGTGTTCCGCCGCATGTTCCTACTCCGCAACCATTGGCGCGATCGTCCGAACAATGGTCCCCTCGTGAGACAAACCGAGTCCCTTCCGGGAGTACCTGCGTAGGACGTAATGAGCACGTAAGAAACATATACAATGGGGTAAAATACACTACTTGAAATTAACATTGTCGGACGTATACTTACTTGTGGAGGCTAACAGCTAAAGAGCGTCCACCTCTCGGAGGGTAGTCTTGGTACATGCCGAGCTATTTAAGTACCCTCTGCATGTGGTAGGCTCGACGTGCACATCCAGCACGAGGTGACAAGTGGTCCTCCAGAACTCTACATCGCGTGTGCAGAGCTGCGCAAGACCGTGCGATGCCCGCTCGACGACATCGTGATGCGTGTACGGGGTCCAGCGAACACGGTTAGGCGTAAGCTAATCGAAGTCGGCCACGAACTGTGTGTACACACGACGTGTCGTTCCGCTCACCCACCTCGGCTACAGTAGCAAGAAATATATGATTAGTGCCCGTATATCGAGATAATGCGTAAAATAAGAAAGTGCTATGCAAAATGCCTTGCAATGTACAATTTACCTCGCGGTGTGTCCACAGCGAGCCCATGGTGGGACGATCGTCGATGTCTTCAAGACCAGACTTGTACATCTCATCGACGCCGTAGCTTGCATACGACTCTAGCTGTGGCCTCCCAATGTCAAAGCGCTCATGCGCCCATAACATTAGAAGTAGAGGGCATCCTGTCAGAGAACTTTGCTGGCTATTCCTGGTGCAAGCATCGCAGAGCCCGGCGTACATCGCCGCAAGAACAGCCGACCACCAACTGTACTGCGGAATCTCCTCAACAGGTAGCTCGGCGATCTGCTCCGCGTAGTGGATGAAGTGCTTGTCCATGGAGTCAGCGTGAGTCCCCGTGAACATCACCCACCCAAACAACCATAGTAGATACGCGACTAAGTGTCGACGCACTACCCAGTCCTCCTGATCCTCTAGGAAAACCTCCTGGTGGAACTGCTGCAACCAACTCCTCGTGGGCCCATGCCCATCTATGAGATCCTCTAGTGGAGCAGCCACCACTCCACCAAAACTGGCAAATAGATCATCCCCCATCAAGCATGGACCAGTGTCGAGCCAACTGCTGCACCCGCTATCGGTAGACCCAACAAAAGTGATACATCTTCTAGAGTGAGTACCATCTCTCCAACTGTCAGGTGAAATGTGTGTGTCTCGGACCTCCATCTATCGACCAAAGCACTCAACAAGGCCGCATCAATGTTGAAACGTGGTGACCTTCCACGTGAAGGCTCAACCAAACATGCGAAGGTCAACAACCCAGCGGCTCTCAACCTGTTACATGTCAAAAAGAAATAATTAGCAATGCGAAAAAATTTAAATGACAGTACATTTAAATTTTCAATACGTTCCTTGGAACCCAACGAGGATCGATACGCCAATGCTGATCCGGTCCCCGCATTTTCAACACGTTGCAGAAAGTCCCTCGACTAAGTCGTTGCGATCGATGATGTTTATCGATCACCTCGTCGATCAGTGGTACGTCATCCCTGTCAGCCATATCAACAAAATGCATGATTATCAGTGTCATGAGCATCATAAATGAATTAAAATTTGACAAATTGAGCGTGAAAAATTATGCAACGCGAAATTATAATAGCAGAAGTAAAATACTGATAAATTGAAGTGAACACACTGCAGTGCTGGTAAATATAAATATTACAAGCCAGAAACATGAAAAAATGAGCGTGAAAAAGTTATGCAACGCGATAGTATATTAGTACAGGTAAAATACTAATAAGTTGAAGTGAACACACTCTAGGATTGGTAAATATAAATATTACAAGATGAATAACTAAGGATTATTTCTCTTCGTCGACCTCCGCCCTGGAACACGACGAATATCGCCACCTTCTGCATCTTTGCCTACATTGTACATGCTGCAATCTTTACGAGCATGGTCTCTGCAGCATACAATGCAAGCTTTTGGACACCGCGAACGTGTGTACGTTTCAGCTTCATCCATGTGGTTCTTGATTCAACGCGTCTTGCGACACCCCTTCGTGCCAACTAGCAAATTTGAGTCAGGCACCCAGTTGGCTTCCCCTGAGGGTGGGCGAGTGAAATCACATACCGCACGCCAACCACGCAATTCACCGTGCCAGGTTGCCTCCCATGCTTCCTTAGTAAAGTAAGACGAGACGAATATGTTCGCATCGACACCACCTTTTGCGGAAGCGGCAAGAACATGAGAGCATGGCAGATGTTGAAGAAAAGGCTTGTTGCAGTTGCATTTGCAAGCATGATAGTCTGGCCACAACGTGCACTCCAATGTGATGTCCGTACTCCCAATACCAACTCCACTCTTGTCACGCAGTCGTACCTCAAACAACAACTCCCTATTTCCAGCAGGCCAGACCCTGTGCATTCCCCCCTTCTTGCTTTTCTCCTCCATGTACTGTGTGATAGCGGGGCTATACCTTACATTATGATTGGCAAGGTTAAGACTAGCCATGGCGTATCTTTTACAAAGATACTTCTGTGTACCCCTTGTGATGCCCTCCAGGATAGCAACAAGTGGTAAATGACGTGTATTTTTTATCACCCAGTTGTACACTTCTCTAAGATTTGTTGTCATCACACCATACCGTGAACCATTAGTATCGTACAACAAGGACCACTTTTTCCTTGGCTCATGTTCTATCCAGTCAGTGAAGCACTTCGTAGCCCTCCCCCGCTTCCTACATCGAGTAACAGATGGTGATTCATTTGGAATGGGTTCCAGGCCTTCCGGCTCCTCTTGTCGGGCAAGAACGGGTTTTTTTCGAACCTCTTGCATGTGAGTAGTGGTCAACCGATCCAGCTGTTCCCATATAGCGTCGAACTTTCTTTGCTGATTCTGCTTGCACAACTTTTTGAACAGGTCCATTAACCTCTTACTCCTGAATTGTCTGTAAAAATTTGCACCGAGATGTCACATACACCATCTGCTATGCAAATCTGGCCAGCATACCTCCTCTGTTACATCTTCCTTTAGCTGCTGCACCGCTGACAGAATGCCGGCATGTTGGTCATGCAGAACACACACATTTGGTCTGTTTTGAACAACACACCTTTTAATGTGACACAGGAACCATAGCCAGCTCGATGTGTTCTCGCTTTCAACAAAAGCGAAGGCAACGGGGACGACATGGCTATCAGCGTCGACTCCGATTGCGGTTAAAATAGTTCCCCTATACTTGCCTATCATAAAAGTACCATCAACATATAACAACGAAATGCAATTTCGGAAAGCCTCTATCATGCACCCAAATGCCCAAAATGCACGACGAAGTACGTTTTTCTCATTTTCATTAACCTCATCGAGAATAGCCATATATGTGCCTGGGTTTCTAGCCTGCAACACCTCCAAAAGTGGGGGAAGGTTGTGGTACAAATCTTCGTAATTTACAAATCTCATCTCCAGTGTTTTCTGCTTACCCCTCCAAGCCTTGTCATACGATATCTCATACCCGTACTCTTTCTCCACGTCATGCATTATTGTGAATGGCGACAAAGAGGTTTTTTTAACAACCTTTGAGTATACCATTTGTGCCACAAATGCAGCCGTCATGTTCCTGTGTACCAAAGGGGTATTGTCCAACAAACAGGTATGCTCCTCAACCCTTGAAGCTATCCATAAGTTGTCATGTTGTGGCTTGTAACCATGCACTCTCCAAGGGCATCCGGGCTTTGTGCACTTCACGTCATATGTCGTCCTATTTGAAACCTTCACCCTAAACTCCCGCCTCTGCAGAAAAGCCCACCTCTTCACCGCGTCTTGTAGGTGCCCTTTGTCGTGAAACATCTGTCCAACTTACACCTTCTTACAATCATATCGTCAGTGGGCATCTAAACCATTGTTAACCCCCAGACGGCTCATCGATATGGTCGTCCAATCTTCAGGTACGTTGGTTTCCTCGTCCCACTGTGTTGTATCTTGCCCTTCCACCATGAACGAAATATATTCCTCGTTCTCCAGTTCTATCTCTTCCACTACCGTATCGTTCTCCTCCGCTGCATCAACAGCTAAAGGTGAGTCCGGCTCATCATCATCAAATCCGTTAGGCGGACAATTGCAACTGGGCACAACTAAATCTGCGGTAGCTCCTCTACTGCTTCCTCTTGCCCACTCCTGCAAATATTAATCTTTTCCACGATAGGAGTTTGTTCCACCTCCGTGCGACTGGTCTCGCCGGTTCCAACAACATCTATTTTCTTTTGCACCAATATTGTCAGGCTATAACCTTTCTCTCTTACTTTAGCCACAAATTTTCTCCAACTCCCAGTAGATGCAAGCTCTAGTACTCTCCACTGTCATCCGTATTCACTCTTTACTGGCCACACGGCTTTTATGATGAATTTCTCTATCAAAGGATCTGTCCCAAACATATTATGCAGCCACCCTAGCACGTCGTTCAAAACCAACTGGTCTGTTGTATTTAGGATAGTATCAACGAATGCATATACGGTCAAATCTACCCCGCTATCACAAAGTTGTATTGGAGCGTCGCCATAATACACCCGAACAGGCACATCACCTGACATCCTGAAATAGCATGCCAATTGCTATTAATACGTTACTACCCAGTAAAGTGTCGTATGCTCTATGCTTACATTATTGCTCTAACGTATTCAAACTATATTTCATTACTTAAATATAAGTTCCATTCGATTTTAACTAATAATAAACGTATAATACCTCCATTCGATTTTAACTAATAATAAACGTATCATACCTCCGTTCGATTTTAACTAATAATAAACGTATAATACCTGTATTAACAACCAACAATGATTAACAAAAAAAATTGTCGGCGTCCTAAGGGATTACAAATTTATACCTTCGCTGTCGTTGCTCTTTCCTGCACAGTTGCGGAATTCTCCTTCCCAACCGCGTAGTTATTCCCTTCGGCCGAATGACACAACTCTGCACTAAATTAGACTACTTAAATATAACTTCTTTTCGATTTGTACTAATGCTCAACATTCATTTCTCCTCGATCATAACTATTTCAACATTACAAAATTGCTAATCACCTCAGCAAACATATACTAACTTCAAATTATTTTCAACATACAACTAAATAACTATATATGCTAACAATAAACAATGACAAATGGTTCACACATTATACGTACTAACATTCAACAATGACTAACGATTCACAAATAATAGCATCGAAATAACAAGCCTCATACTTACGAATTAAAAATTCACAACTTAACTTAAGGATTACATATTTACACCTTAACCTTCCCTTCCCTTGTAGTGCTGTTACCTCAACGACGACGACACGCAACGGCAGCAATGGCAATGGCGACGGCACCGACGCTGGGCGCGACAGCGGGCTGCGGCATGCGGCGAGCGAGGCGAGGCGGCGAGGCGAAGTGGTCTCGGTTCGGTTGGATTCGGGACGATTTGGAACCGAGGAGCGCCTTATAAAAGGGCCTGTTGAAGGCCCGTTGGTCGACAGGGGTGGTGGGGGGCCTGTCGAACTCCCATTGTTCAACAGGTACTGTGCGTGGCAGGCGGTGGGCCCTGTCGAACGCCCGTTGTTCGACAGGCCGGCCTGTTGATCGGCCGCCGTTCGATAGGGCCTGTCGACACGCCGCTGTTCGACTGGCCCTCATGTCGTTTCCCCGCCGTTCGACAAGCCATTATTTTTGCAATTTCATCCACATGCCAACTAATTTTGTGATTTTTCATTAAAACAATATTATTTCTAAAAAAAATTCCAAGGATTGCCATGATCGAGCTCAATGTGGACAAAACCCAATGCAACTTCTGCAATGCATGCATGCCAAGCAGGTGTAGGAGAGTGTCGGCTTGTTCTTGACTCTTGACAAATGGGTATCTGTTGATATCAGCTGTTTGAAGGTCACTTTCAGAACGTACCATGTGACACGCCTGGAGACAATAGTAGGTACGCGATCAATTTTGTATCTTTTTCCTAACAAGTGCGTGTATATCTTTCGGTTCCAATAATTAGTATTATTTCTTTAATTGCACACATTATGGTACGGCTAAATCACGCACCCTGAGTAAAAATTTTACTCACGGGTATATGTATATATACCTATAAAAGATAAAGTAAATATTGTACGCTTGTATCCTAGTGGGGAGTTCATTACAGAACCACGCTCGCCGTCGTTGCACAATTTTATTTAATACTGTAATCTCTTTCCAAACATGGATCCTCTCACATTTGAAGAAGATAGTTACTCGATTTTTATTTAATTTAACTGAAGATGATTTTTTTTACATAATAAAATAAATCTCGACCTTTGCTTAAAAAAAACTACAACCACTCGTTAGAAAATCCTTTCAAAGAGAGAGCAAACCTTCAGGCGACCCATAAAGTCAACTAACAAGCACTAACTGAAGATGTTACTGTAGCTACTACTGATATTTCCAAGGATTATCGTCAGTGGATCACTCTGCTGCATGCGTCTACTCCGCAGAACGCCTTGAGTGGGTCGCTGAATTTGCGGCCCTCCTCCGAGTGGCGGAACTGGACGTACTCGTCCTCCTTGCATGGCTTGTACGCCAGTGGGTGGTCGCCGTCGACGAGCTCGTCCATGGCGCTCACCACGGTGCCGCCCTTGCACCGGGTGGTGAACAGCGCCACGAAGCGCTCGCGGTGGCTCGGCGTCCTCACGCGGTGCACGCACGCCGGCACCCGCCCGTTCGTCACCACCTGAAGGTGGCAAGTGATCGATTATCAGGGAGCTAGGTTAATGTGTAATCTGTCGCCGGTGAAATTAGCTCCATCACCGGCGACAGAGGCGGAGACGGCGAGGATGGTTTTGTGTACCGTGAACAGCTCGCCGGCCATTAAGGCAACCGTGTCTGGCTCAGGGGGGATCGTGTACCAGCTACCGCCGCTGGCCTGCACCTCGAGGCCTTCCACCTCGTGCTGAACGATGATGGTGATCATGGTGTCGTCCCGGTGCTCCCGCATGGACATGGCGCTCGCGGCGTCCGGCGGCGGGCCGTAGCGGGACAAACGGACGCCGTCCTCGTGCGCGTCGAGGTGCGAGGCGATGTGGTCATCCCGAACGCCGAGGCCCTCCAGGGTCATCTTCTCCACCGCCTGCTCGAGCTCCGTCATCTTCTTGGCGAACGACACGATTGTGTCACTGGACGAACACCCACGGTGAGAAGAAACAGAGCTCCGTGCAACTGTGCAAGACGAGCGAAACCACGAGGGACAGGGAAGAGAGAGTAACTGCTGATAGTGGTAGCTCTTACCAGAACTCTGGGTTGCCCTCCGGCCAGAGGAGGCCGGCGAACTCCCGGACACGGCCGGCGTCGGCTGCGGCGTTGACGCGGAGGCTCTCCCAGTCCATCCCGGGGGTGTTGGTGATGTACCCCCTGTAAGGCCCCACCGTGGAGACGTTCCGCTGCTTGGTCTCCGCCGAGAGCGCGAACAGCTCACGCACGGCGCGGGAGAAGAGCGCCTCCCGGAGCTCCACCCCGAACGCGCCGTGCGCGACCACGACGCAGCCGTGCGCCACCATGGACGCGGTCACCGCGGCCCGGGCCGCCTCCCACCCCGGCGTCCCCGGCTCGAGCCCGCGCAGGTCCACCTTGGGGATCGCCATCGCGAGCGCGATGGGCGGGTGCTGCTGCTTGTCGGCTTCGCCGGAGCTCGTGGCTTCTCTTGCTCTTTGAGTGGCAGGGCTAAGCAGCAGTTACATAAAAAGGCAAAGGATGAGCTGTGCGCTCCTGTGGCATAATGTCTGCTAGTGCCACGTGTGTCTGTGAGTCTATCTACGCTATACCAAAAATAAAAAGTACTCCATACATCTCAAAATAATAAAATTTTCCACTCATCCAACGCATACTATCTCAGTCTTTACTTTTAAAAACTAAAAAGATTAGTGGTTTGTACACACACATACATAGACCACGACCTATCATAAAAAAACAAGAGTGAAAACCGAATTAGTAGTAGGGCCTAGATGACGTATCCACCTAACTAGAGCCACGATCTAAGATTGACCATGACGGAGCGTGAGGCTCCTCACCGGGAGACCGCGTGGGCTCCCCTTTGCCGGTTCGGCTGGGGGCGCTAAGTGAGGTTCTTCGCCCTCGATCCGAGGAACGTCAGCGAGAGAGGAAACGCGCAAGACGCGGGCGACGTAGACAGGTTCGGGCCGCTGAGAAGCGTAACACCATACTCCTGTGTTCTGGTGGATCTGAGGGTCTCCAACAATACAAGGGGAATTCTATCTCTCCAACGTATCTGCCGGAGTCCTCCCCTCTTTCCTAGGCCTGGGCCTCCTTTTATCTGATCAGGGGTCACCACATGGGCCTCAAGTTGCCTAAGAAAAGAAACATTCTTTTTACAATCAGGGCTAGTCTACAGCCGGAAGTGACTTCTGACAAGCATGGTGCACGCCTTCTGCCCCGCTCGCCAGCTCTCCCGGTGGACGCCCGTTTCAACCTTCATTCAATGGCCGGCGACTTCCTTGCCACGCCTGCGCTGAAATCTGGATTGGATCTGACCGGGACTGACATACGAACTCCAGGAGTTAGCACGCCGGCTCCGGCTAGGGACGAGAGCCAGGAGGCTCTCATCATTCCGACGGGACGGGGCGAGGCGTGCCATCGGCCGCCTGTCGCCACCTAACCCGCGATCTGACCAGTCTGTGACCGGTCACACACCGCGACCGGTCACGGACCGGATAAGCGTGCGCTGCGCCGCATTAAATGCGGCGTGGTGCGCTCGCCTGATCCGCTATAAATGCGGTTAGGTGAGCCCTGCTGTGCTCACCTAACCCGCACACGTGGCGCCAAAATCACAGGGGGTCGGGGCGCCCCAGCCCTCGGGGCCGAAACGGGAGCGGCCCGACCCCTCGGGAAGACAGAGGACGGGGTGGCCACGTCACCCTCGGGCCCGACCCCCCCGAGGGGGTCGGGACACGTGGAGGACCGCGGCTACCCAAGCCTCTAGTCATGACACCCCCGGTCCCATGTCACCGACAGACCAGCTCTCCGATCTTCCTGCTAGCATGGTCTTCTCATCTACCTTACTATAAATTCTGCTAAAAAAATAAATTGAGCAACCATGAGTACAAAAGCTCGGTAAGCCACCACGCAAAATGCTCATTTGCACACAGGTTTCTAGGATGGCTTGGTTTGATTTGTGCAAAGCAAGTTTTCGCAATCATTTTCACAATTTCTATAACCTGGCATTTTAACTCAAAACAAAGGTATGTTCACTTGTTTAATTATACACTGAGGGTCACGTCTACCCTCTTGGGTTGGCGTGCCCTTAGGACCAATTTCACATTCTCAACCATTCCAATGTACCCGTCCCACAGGTAACATTCACATATGTCTATATTTACACTATACCCACCAAGTCATGTATTAGTTTTGAAAATTATAAGACTAGTCAAGATTAGTACAAATCCCGATGCTCCTTTAAACGCGGGCACAGTTATTTGAATATATTAGTTTACTCACAACGCAGTAGATGTACGGTTTACACACACTCTGTGACTTGCCCAACATACGAGCCTAATCCCAACACATTAGACATGTCACGGCATGATTTCTAAGGTTCTTTGTAGGAAAGCGGTATTCGTCCAATGGACTATGCACCCCATGCGCTGGCGTCCCACACTAGCAGTGAGGGGAGTCCTGAGTTTCCGAGATTTTCAAAGGCAAGGAGAGATAACAAGTTATCTCAGTTTCAGATTTTCATGTCATTCCTCACATGACTCTATCATGTCCCACATGATAGATCAATATCATGTTTAGAACCACTGCGCTTATTGGTACCATCCCACTCAGTGGCCTTAATCCACCATGTCTATACCATTCGAGAAGAAGTCATACTCAGCTCATTACCTGCATAGTTTCTTGACTCAGTCTTTAACTGACCAGGATCAACACTAGATGTTCCTGGACACCACCAAAATTCCATTCAGCCGCCCTTGTCTAAAACAATTTTTCATTTAGTGTTTACACAAACACATTTTCATAGTTCTCACGGAATGGCATTTCATGTCTCCATCTGCTTCCTTTTTTTCAATTACCACCTCTACCCTGGTGATTATGTTCCATACATCCTCATCATCAAATATGAGGAGATCTTCTATCAAGCATGGCCCCTGCAAGCTAGCCCCAGTCTACAGGGGTTAGGTATTGGAAGTCTTGTCGCCTGTTGACTAGTGGGTCCAGTTGCCGGGTCCAGTTGGGATAAAGGTATTCTCGCTCCACCGCACGTCTTGCCTGCATATGCAAGGCTTGGGGTGAAAGCTTGGAGCCATGTTAGCGCGTGGGGAAAGATGGTGGGCCCAATCGGGTGACACGGCAGTCAACCATGTCGCCTGACAGCTCACACCCTCTTCTTGTAGGGATGTGCTAGCACGTATGACGGCTGTGCAAGAGCCATCCCATCTCATGTCGCCCCAGTTGCACGTCAGGTTAGCACGCATCTCATTGCATTTAGTGCAAAGCTTACTTTGTTGTCAAAAGCAGCAACACGCCATGTCCCATCGTGATTAATGTGAAGCTCCTGCCCCGAGCAACCTACGGGGGCCTAGCTCGTGGGTAGGCGACATCCGTGCCCCGAGCTAGAGCTCAGGCCAGCGGCCGTAGAAATGGGCCCGAGCTTGGCTTGTTTCTCCCCGGGTGCACCTCGTGCATTGCTTGAATCTGATTGACAGCAACATGGGCCGTTCAGTCCGATGATGTGTTGCTAGATGCCCCGAGCAGCCGGTAGTGGGGACCTGGGTTCCACTTCACCGACAATAATGATTATCTCTCTCCATTTTTTATACTTAAACCCCGTTAAAACTTCTTGATAGATGCAAAATTTCCGTGACACATTTCCCAAACTCCAAAACTAAAGACCGAGTTACATTGAAAATAGTCAAGACCGACAAATCCATTTGCTCATTTAGTTTCAGTCTTCAGCCATGACCAGATTTGAGATGCAAAATATCATAGAAATCATCAAAATCCAAACAAATCACACAAATCATCAAAATCACAAACAAATCAAAGAAAGTCCCAAGATCACATAAATCAGTTTTTCCACATACTAGATCTAATCGTCTTCAAGACGATGCTAGATCTGGTGGCCCAAGATCCCGCCACCTGTCACTGGAGACCGCTCTAGCCCCCATGTTTGCCTCCACTGCTACTTCTCGCCGTTGGAGTGGAGGAGGCACCGCTACCTGGCTGGATCTGGTCGTCCATCACAGTTGAAGTGGAGGAGGTGCGGCCACCAAGCTTGCTCTGGTTGCCCATCGCAGTCAGAGTGGATGAGGCATAGTGTGGCGCATCGTAAGGAGGAGGCGGTGGTTGTCGACACAGCACTCATTGGTAGTGGTGCAATGGTCTGACA